>PVKU01000351.1:317514-530023 GCA_004027475.1 Anoura caudifer | reverse complement strand
CAGAACGGAAGTAAAACTTTAAAATAAAAGAAAAATTGCAAGGTCCAAAGGAAAAAATTTCTTCCTCTACGGTACTTCCTAAAAAGTTGGAAAGTGTGTGGGAGGCGCAGGAAGCCATCCTTTCTGCTTCCCACTTGATTCTGTGACTTCCTAGTAGCATCTGGACCATGTAAGTTTAAGAGTCACCAGTTAGAAGAGCAGGCACCCCACCCCAAGGTTCCAGGGTGTGGTCCAAGAATCTGCCTTTTTGGTCAAACCTCGGTTGATGTTCGGCAGATGGCTGATCCTCCAACCACAGTTTGAGAAAGTTTTCACTGGACTTACCGGTAGGTCCTCTGGTTCAGCTTCTAACACAACTTTCATGTTCCATGGGGGAAAGAGCCATACACTTATGGATCCATAAAATTATAGATTAAAGATCCATAACATTATGTAGGATTTCCATAGATTTTATTATTTCAGTTAGAGACCAATGTTTCTGTATGACCTCCAGTGCCCCCTGAGCAGGCATGGCCTTAGGTTCTGAAATGTGGTGTCTCCTAGCAATTCAAACCCCTGCTTCCCGCTCAGGACCCTCAGCCTCCTGCAGCTGAAGCCTTGCGATGGCCCTGGACCTGACAGCCTTCGAAACTGCTCTCGTTAAAGTCACCGGGCTCTCTGAAGTAGTCTTGCCTCCTGGGTTAGAAGCCCCCAAGTGAGAGTCTGGGTGGGCCTCTGCCTCCTGCACACCAGGGCTTCTCTCAACTCCAACTCCACACTCAGCAAACACACACACACACACACACACACACACACACACACACACACACACGCTGTGCAGGGCTGCCGTTCTCCACACGCAGCCCAGCGGCGAGAAGGCAGCGAATTTGTAGGCTCTGTGTGGAGCCTCCTGCTCTGAGGGTACTTGGTCAAAGTTAATGTCAAGAAGTTTAAGAATCAGCCATATACGCCTCTCATGTCTGGGAGAGCCAGGGTTAGGGCCAGGGTTAGGACACGCTGCTCAAAAAGCCCACTGTGAGAAGTTGATGCACAAGTGACAAGTCATCGGGAGGGGGACTCCCGGCCCCTCTCAGTCTGATGCAGATGGTGCCTTTGAGAGAAGCACAGCAGCGGAAACTGCTGCATCTCCCGGACACATGAGAATGGACACACACGTCCATGTGACCCGGTTCCCTGATTCCTGATACTTCCGGGCTCCCCGCTTCCAGCACTTTCTTGCTCAATTTTCACACTAATTCCTAAGCCTCTGGTTAGCAGCCTCTGGCTATCTGCCTTTCATCTGGAATTGGGATCGCAGATTAAATCTGTCACCGGTTTGTAATTACCGGGTACTGAGCCCCCACATGACTCCAATATCAGAGGCAGCTGCTTCTGGGCTTGTCTTCTAGGAGGCCATCTTGCACGCCCCCGATCGAGCATTAACTCACAGGCACAAATGACAGCCATCAAAGACCGCTGCTTGGCAGCACAGAGAGGGCAGAGTTTCAGGGAAGGGGGCTGACGAGTTGGCCTCGCCTATAGAGGATGGGGCACCACTGTCCAGGCTCCAGACCTTGCACGCTGGGAAACCATCTCATCCGGGGCTCAGGGATGCTGCGACTCAAGGAGGCTCACAGGAGGCTGATGTCTGAAACCATCACTTACAACGAGAAATAGATTGGATACTTCTGTATCAGCCCAATCAACTCGACAGGCAGGGGCAGGGAATGGGGCGCCTTTCCTAGCTGGCCATGGCTCAGAGCACGTATAGTGGAAGAATGAGTCTAGTGTGAATAGCAGGGGTCCTGCTTGCATTCAGTGAGAGCGAATACTCAGGTGGAATGCCCTCCGCGGCTCTACCAATTGCTAATGGCCGGGGCCTGTTCTGTTTGGTCAGCGTTTCTGTCATATCACTGAAATATTGTGAACATCACTCTTAACAGTGGGTGCATATATACCTCCTAGAAGAGTCAGAATTTCGAGTAGCTGACATGGCTGTCTTTCCCCTTAGCTGACTCTAAGCTCCTCATTCGACTGCAAGAGGGTCTACTCATTGGTTAATTATCAGCAACTAGCGTGTAGTAGGAGCTCAATGGCACGTAATAGGTGCTCACGTTGAGTTCAGTCAACCAGTGGGGCCTGGATGGGCTCTGCCACGTCTGGCCCTGTGCCTCCATGGGCCTCCATGGCTGACCACTGTTTCAACTGTGACGTTGTTTCTTTGCATGCACCAGGCTGCCCTGGGAGGCACACTGTCTTTCAGGCCATCTTGCTGATTCAACAACCAATCTTTTACCAAGCGAGGAATGCAGGCAACGTCTGCTTTTCCAGGCAGGCAGAATTGTTCGGTAAGATTAGGAAGTGGAGGCCAAGTGCACATGAGTTCCCAATTACAGCTGCAGAGCCTCATGGCAACCACAGGCAGCTGGTCCTCTTTAAGTCTTAAGTGGCCGTGGGGAGGGATCGTGATCCAGATTATGGATGAGACAAGTTCCGACTGGATTTCAGGTGGGCTGCAGAAGGGCCCACCGGGAGAAGCAAGGGATGACTGCCCTCGTTTCCTCAAACACAGGTAAGGAAGCTGCTAGAAGCCTCTTTTAGGGTCGGTTTCCCCCAAGGGTAGCCAGTCCCCACTTCCAGTTTGGGGAGAAGCCGCTGACCTTTCGGGGACTATGAGCTCTCCTGGATGAGGCAGCCAGCCGGGGGCGGGGCTGAGCCTTGACACACATCCCACTTCCCGGAGTTCCTGCTCAGCCTGGAACGCTGTCAAGGACATGACAGATGTGCCTTCTTCCTTGGATCACTGTCAGGTGATGTCAGCCTTTCCCTCTGGACTCTATCAGGATCTGTCCTTGCTATTTCTGACTCACTGGATAGTGTCTAAAGCAGCGTGGACACCCACAGAGGTCTGTGTGACCGTCTCTGTGAGTCAGATCTGACACTGTGCCTTCACTCCTAAGTTGGCTCTGGACACCCTGAACCAAGAATGTTGACCAGAATATTAAATGTTTGGCGCAAGCTCTTGAGGATTAAGAAGCATAAAGGAAGGGCGATGAATTGTTCGTGGACATTCAGAAAGGCATAGGAATTTTAGCTGCTGTGAAATCAAATCCACATCTCCAAATGACTCCTCGCCTCTGGGGACAGCTGTTTGTGTTTTCTTGGGTTTTATAAGGGACAAATATGGTAGAGTGGCATTCAGTATAGCTTCGTTTGAGGGATACTAATCCCAGGAAGCTTTTTTTCCTCACAAAAGATTGAGGAGGTGTTTTCTGATGGCCATTGCCTGAAATCTACTTTTAGACATTTTTATTTCTTTAGCTTAAGGCTAACACATTTTAATCCCTAGTCCTTAGAATGATAAAATTGAGACCTTGCCAAAATCAATAATTTAATAATCAATATAAATATTCGATCAGATCCTTTCCAACATCCCTTCAGCAGAACAGTTTCCTAAGAATGAACTGTAACAGTTATTAATTGGGGGAAGCAAGAGTATGTGAGGATATTAACTGAGCTACTTCCACACAGGGAAAAGCCTTTGTGTACACAGGGAGTCCTTTCTACAGGAAAGCTGGAAAGATGTCTTGGGCCCTTTGTCCCTTTCTTAATGGTGTGTGTACTTCATTCTTTACACTAGGAAGTTCAGCCCTAGAAAGGGTTTGTTCTGGGCCTGACCCTACTAGTTAAAAGTTCAAGTAGAATTCTGATCATAACTCAGATTACTACCTGGTGCATTACAAAAACCAGTGGTCCATGTTAATTGCCCTTTGCTGATATGGCTGCAATAAATTAAAATCATTGCGGATGTGAGTACACTGAGCTTTATCTGGACAATAACTTGTACGTAATGCTTGTTTTCCCCAAGTGAAAATTCATTTAGAGCAGAATCTTTAAAGATCTCCAGCTCCAGTTCCAACCAACCACTTGGTGCATGTAGTGAACACAGACAAGTGTAAGGGCACCCTGTAAGATGTCCCTTTGTCCCCACAGCCACCCAACTCACCCAGGGGGCATGCTCTCTGTCCCACCGAATTCCTGAAGCAAGTGCCTTGCCATTCTCATGGGCATTCTTGGCCAGCCTCTGTACCCCTCCAGAAAATATTATTCCCTCTCCTGCTTTCCCCAAACCAACTCTTTCCCCAAAGCCTCATCTCAGAGCTCAGCAGTCCCCAGTGTGGCCTCCACGTGTCCAGGTGGGGCGCATTTGGCACACGGGACTCAACACACCCATCTACCCAGGTCACCCCAGATCCTCCAGTGCAACCCTTCTTCACATTCAGAACCCAAATGAGCAAAAACTTTGCTCGGATCAGCTGCTCTGTGGGATCCTGACCTCTGGCATCACAACAGCCCTGGAGCCATCTGTAACGGTCACCCATTGGTGTTCCCCAACGCTGGCACCAGTTTAATTCCAAGACGGTCTAACACGGAGTGACCCACACCGTCTGTTGTTGCCACTTTGAGGTGACCCCAGCCCTTCCTGCACCCCAGGAAGCAGGATGTGTTCTTGCTCTTCGGTAATCTATAAAACACCAAGAATCACCAACTCAACATTCTGCGAATGATAGTGAACGTTCTTAAAGTACAACGACAGCAGGGAGAACGCAGTAACCTTCATGCGTATCCTGCTTTGGAGCTAACAAAACATCCCCTTTAGCCCTTGCTTCCTTTCCCACCCCGAAGGAATTTGCTATTGTTTGTAAATATAGTATGCCCCCAATACCAGCTTTATTTAACCACATTTCAAACTTTGCCTTTCTGGTCATCCTAACTAGGTTGGCTTTGATTTTTTGAACCAACTCCGCTGAGGTATAATTTACATTTAATAAAATGTATTTAAGTGTGGAATTCAATTTGTTTTGACAAAGGTAGGCACCTATTTAACTACTGACATGCTCAAAATATAGAATATTGTCCATCGCTCCAAAAGGTTTCCTACTGTGAACCCCCCCTCCCCACCCCTAGCTCTAGGCAACTACTGACCTGCTTTCTGACCATAGCTTAATGTTGAAGGACTTTGATTTTGATGAGAATGTGCTGTACTCCGTAGAGTTCTGCGTGTTTCTGCTTGAGACCTTGCAAAAGGCCCACATGAAACAGTTTTAACAAAAATACAATCTGTGTGTTATCTGAGCCACACACATTCTATCCCTTTGTTGACTTCATTTCTTACATCAGTGTGGTAAATTGCTTTCAGATTTTGAGCCAATAATCCCTCCCCTCCCTATGACCACACGTCACTCCTCCCAACGAGGGGCAGGGGTCTCTCTCCTCTCCCCTTGAAATGAGACTGTCTTTGTGACTCGATTTGACCGAAAGGATGTGGAGGAAGAGATGCTTTGGCAGTCTCAGGGCCAGAACTGCCCAGCAGAGCCCAAGCAACCCACAGAACCATGAAAAATAATGAGTCTTTATTGTTAAAGCTTTGGGGTGGTTTGTTATACAGCGAATGCCATCAAGAACATTGATGGCAGGTGATATCCTCATAAAAACACAAAGCCACATCAGCAAAGGGAGAGGACACCCCAGCTTCATGACACTACAAAGCACTGTGGGCGCCTTTGTGGGTTCCCAGGTGCTGTTCATCAGACTTGCTCCTACCAACGGAACCAGAACCCAGGGTGCAGGCACAGACCTACAGGAGCCTCCTCAGGGGCTCTCAGGAATTCAATGTGGGGGTTAGATCAAGGAGAAAAGGGGCCACAGGCCCCCTTTATTCCCTTTCTCCCCTGTGGCTTTCAAAGGGAGAGTCTCACAGGGTGGGAGGAGTCCTAGCTGAAGAATGTGAATCTCCATGGAGACCTATGGCCCTTTATGAGGTTCAGAGCTCCTCAGAGCCAAGTCTGGTTAGGAAGACCCAGATAAGAAACAATGCAGGAACCCTCATGATCAAGTCCTGGCATGGTCTGTAGCACGTAGTAGTCGCTCACGGACGTGTTTGTGAAATCAGTGTATACCGAGTTACCTGAGTTATGTCCTGTACTCTACAAGCCCATTAGAATCGGGGAATCTAAGACGGGTACTAAAGCACAGACAATCCACTTGGACAGTTCCTGGGGCATCGAGCACACGGTCCAGACACGCTCTCTTCCAGAGAGCCAGAGGAAGTTCAATCTGGAGACGAGTTATTTAGCCTACTGTAGACTTGACCTTCACCTACCATTGAACCATAGACTGGGGTGAGCTGGGGACATCAACATAAGCTGATCACTTGCCCTTTCTTCTCTGGGAGACCCAATCATCTTCAACCAAATCTCTGGGTCATGGAAAAACAGATCTCCTCTAGCAGTAACTCATTTGAATTGGGGAGGGCGCCTAATGGGATGTATGTAAATCATTGTCCTAAATGTTTGAATAGCCAGGTGGTGAAAACAAGAGGCCCAGTGCTTCCTGATAAACACAGGCAGTGAGCCGCCAGCAGAGGCTGTTTTGAATTGGACATGGTGAGCAGTTATAGCAAAATCACTTCACCTGGAGTCCCCGCTAGTCAGTGAGCCCCTGAGAAGGACAGGGGGCAAAAGGAATTTCCTATATTTGGGCCAGAAGGATGCCTCCCCTTCCAGTTTAACTTTTCAGTTTTGCAATAGTCCCAGCATACCTTTGGGGTCTTTGTGCTCCTGCTTCATGCACCGAGGTGGGTTTTCATAGTGCCACCTCTCAGAAAGCCGAGGAGGAGGACGTGGCCGCCCCTTCTGCCTGTGGTAAAGGCCACGGGTGAGTGGTAAAGACAAGGAAAGCCACAATGCAGGCCAGCGGTAAATGTGGGAGCAGCACAAGGAGGGTTCCAAAAGTGAGAGTTTTCACTAGGTGAATTGATTTGGGTCTTTTTGAATAAATCAAAAGGGCTGACCCTCTGCTTACGCAAAATCTCAGCTGCGTGTCGGCGTTTTGAATATCACACAAATGGAAGGCCGAAGGACCGCTGGTACGAGCTCCGTCGGTAACTGGAAGACAGCCACACCCGCTGGCATCTGACTGAGTAGGAAAAAGGCCCCAGGGTGTCCTGCACCGAGGACACCAGGTGACTGCACAGAGTCCATGCCAGCCAGGAGATACCAGCAGGTGCAGGGCCAAGAGGAAGTGCGCAAGCCTGGACGGTTTTCCTGCCTGGACGGAGCGTCCGGCTGAGTCACTCTTCCCCGTGCCTGGGGGACCGGTGACAAATATTCTGCTGTCTTGCCAGCCTTTCTTTTCCTTTTCCTTGATGCTCTCACCTTCTCTAGGACAGCAAACTAACAGTAACGAGAATCCAGAACACTCACTTTAGTAGCCTTTCCCTTAGATACCTAATGACCTAAGAAAGAGAGTCACATGGCAAACAAACACCCCTACAAACAAGAACCAGCTACTCAGCAAAACCAAGTTACTATCAAGGATTTTTAAATGAAGAGGTAGGATATAATCTAGGGTCAAGGGCAAGTACAGAGCACACTCTACTCTTAGTAGCTTTATAGGCTGAAAAATGATATTCTTAATGTGATAACCTCAGAACACAGATCCTCAGACATGTTAAAATAATATTTTATTATTAATATCTAATTCATTTGCTATTCCACATCCTTTTTGGAATGAAACAAGGCAGTAATAATACTATGTTTTAATTTTTTTTAAACAAGTACTTCCACTTATATTATTTCTTTGGTCTTAAAACAGCCATTTGAACTGCTGGAGTCTTAAATGGGTCAGGAGCAGCCTGCCTTTCCGGGTTTGTCTGAGTCTGTAGCTCAGCGCTAGGGTGACGGTCAACATCAAGGCCATGGCAGGGTGGGTATGTGGGGCCTGATTTATCAATGCCTGGAGACTTTCCTGTCTTTTGCCGATCCCGTTGGCAGATAATGTCCTGAATGCATGTTAGAGGCAGTGTTTTAATCTCTGACGCAGGGGAATGAAGTCTCACTGGCTAGGGATGGTCCTCAGGCCATTGTGAAGGGAAGGTTTACCTTTGGACAAGTCACAAGCTACAGAAACCTGTTTAAATTAGCTCAAGTAAAAAGAGGACGTTTATATCAGGATGTGCTGGTGTGTCAAGGAACCCAAGGGCAAGAAGGACAAGAACTCTTGTGAGGGATTGGAACCAGCACAAACACACATCCCAAATGGATGTCACATTTCTGAATCTACAAGCAGAGAGTCCGGGACCCTTCCACCACTCGAAGGAGGTTGGGAGTCCGACCCTCTCAGTGAGCCAGTGTGACCCAGTGGAGTCCCAGCCCAAGAGAGACAGGCAGACAGACACGATGGCCAGAAAAAAATACCCTATTATACAGAGGTGGGCAAAAGTAGGTTTACAGTTATAATACAAATAAATAATGTGACGCTTAATAAATAACAATACGAGAGTAAACCGTTTCGCATACTCACAACTGTAAACCTACTTTTGCCCACCCTGCATATAAAAACAATGTGTGGTAAAGCATGACAAACGAGGAAGACTAGTCTACAAATGGTGCCGATATCATCGAGGAGTTCACTTTATTTAGACCCCCAAATAAATTCCAAAGCACTTAACGGGTAAACATTTTTTTTTAAAAGCACACCAGAAACACTAAAATAAAATGCCATTTAATGTTAATTCAGGTTTTAGTGAAAAGTGGAGAAGCCCTTCTAAGGCCAGAAACCACAGGGGAAAAAGTCGTAAGGAAACCCTGACCCGGCTCGACATTTATCGAGTGCTATTCTTGTTCCCCGCTATTTTTAAGCACTTTATCCACCTTATCTAATGTAACTTCCAACCTTACGAAGATGGTGTTGGTCTCACTTTTAGAGATGTGAAGATGTTGAGACGAGCTTGCCTGAGATCATGCAGCAGGTGGTAGAGCCCAGCTTTACACCTGCAACTGTCTTCCCACAGCTGATGCCCGAATCCTCTAGGTCGTGAGGTCTCCTCCACACACGTTTAAGTAGGTTTAAAGGGGCAAAGCCCATTCACTCACTCATTCACTCAGCATGTGTTTCCTGAGTTCCCACTACAGGATGGACACTGCTCTAAGCCCTGGGCACAGAGGGCTGCATCTGGCAGGCCAGGCTCCCGAACTCGCGGAGCTTACATTCTGGAGTGTAGAATCTAGATGGGGAACACATGATGAAGAAGCACGTGAATGAAGGCACAAGAGGATTTCTGACTACGACAATGCCATCGAGAAGAAAACATAGGCTATGGGCTATGTGATGACTGGGGGAGTGGGGACTGGGGGAGGGCGCCTTGCATAGACGGTGTGGGTGGGGTGGGCTGGGTGAGGGAGCCTGGCTGGTGGGTGAGATATGCGACATCAAGGAACAAGAAGAATCAAGGAACAAGAGGTCTGGGGCTGGGGGATCAAATGCCGTTCACTAAGATGGGGAAGACCGGAGGCATAGAGCAGGTTTAGGGAGGGAAGTATAGGGTCCCATCTTGACATGCTAACATTGAATGACCCAACAGACATCCAAATGAAGATGATGCCTTACAACTTCTCATGCACACCTAGCAAATATCACAAAGCCTCAATATCAGATATATTGACGAGAAAAACACTCTGAACTTCTAACAGATGTGTAGGCAAAGAATGGGGAAAGCCAATTCAGAAAGGAGAGAACGTAATCAGTAAACACACATGGGAAAATATTCGGTCTCACTAGTAATCCAAGAAATGCAACTGGAAACATCCATGCGGTAATATAGTTTTAACTACTGAATTAGAAAGGTATTTAAAAAATAATGTCACCCAGTGGAGCCGGTGCGAACCCCATCCTCGTCAGACACGGATGGCGACATTGTCAAGTGGGACGCGTATTTTGGAAAGTAATCTGGCAGGAGTCGTAAAAATTCTTATGTGTGTTGACCCAGCGTTTTCACTTGGGGGGTTGATTGTATCTTTCAGAAAACATGCTGTGAGCGCACATGGTATCTGCGCCACAGGGTCATTAACGGCGACGATTTGAAAAACAAACGCAAAGCATCCAACAGGAGGGAAGTTGTTACAGAAATTAGGATAAATCTACTCCATTCGAGTGTGTGCAGCCGCCATCTTCTGCGATGGCGGATTTGTGGCGTCGAAGGACACGGTAGAGAAAGTTCCTCCTGGCGGCACGTGGGGCCCAGAGGAAACAGAGGTGGCTGAGGCCCTACCCGCTTTGGGCCTCCTGTGGGGCCCAGGCCTGGCTGAAGGGACCCTTCAGGCCTGGTCCCCACCACCTGGGCTCCTGGAAGGGGGAGCCTCAGTGGCTCCAGGGACTAGCTGGAGTCTCTTAGATGCCAGAAGGTGGGGAGGGAGGAACCCCCATCCTGAAAGGTCTGTGCCCATTTCTGCCTTAGGCCATGCCATTTCTGAAACAACCTCTGTGGCTGTGGTGGCCTTTTTCTGAGACGGAGAGAGAGCTGAATTACTCAGTGCTGCTTGGGGAAGGGCCCGCCCTCAGGGTTCACCTCAGCAGGCCCTGCATTTCTCTTACCATCCTCCACTTTGCGTGGGCTTTGTCTCAAAGACACCTGAACTCACAAGCGAGGTGGTTCAAGGTCATCTCCTGTTCAGCCACTCAGCAGGCTATTCAAACGCGTGGGGTTCGGCAGAATGTCGCACAGCCACACAATCAAGCCTCTGCCACCGGTTACTAGGCAATTTCCGTGGGGACTGCTAAAGCCAGCTTGGAATGCGCTCTCCGGTCTTTAGTGGTTAGCTGGAATCAGCAGTCTTCTCAGGGGGACATTCTGTAGGAGTCAAGTGACCTGCCAGTTTTTCCATTCCCGGGAGGAGGCAGGAGCCGGCCCCTGCCTCCTGGGGAGCCTTTGTTAGTAGTACAGCCTCCTGACCCCTCGGGGCAGCTTTGGCCAAGGGCAGTTCCAAAAGGAGCCAACAAAGTAAAAACTGAGCCGAGAATGCAGCCACAGGAATCGGAGGAGGCTCAGAGGAACACTCTCATTGCACCACAGAAAATCAGGAATCCAGAGTCATTCCACACTCCTTCCCATGACTCCCTCGGAGAAACTACTCTGTCCAAGTCAAACAGCCCTTGGGAGCCTCCCTGGACCCTGGGCAGGGTCTGGGCTGTGCTGTGGGACAGCAGCGCCCCTGCCAAGCCACCAGCAAGCAGACGGAGCTGCCTTGGGAGGTCAGAGCAAGCAGCACGTGGAGAAGTTCCAGGTGACAGCAACCAGAACAGGGCCCCCCAGATGCTCCTGCCAACCCGGTCACTGACTCCCATCCACTTCCTGGGAGAGGCTGGGCTCACCTGTCCTGAAGTTCGGTCTCCCAGGAAGGCAATACCTACGCAGACCTCCTGGTGACCACCTACCAGCACCCTTAGGCAGGGCGTAACCCTAAAACCTAGAGCTTGTCTCAAAACACAAAGGAAGTCTTGGGTCACCTTGTAAGAATCTCTAATACGAATTTTGAATACCGGCTGTATTTCCCTCTTTGGCCCCTGCCTCGTTCAAACACCCAGCTTGGGGCAGGCCGCAGAAACCTCTTCCAAGACGCCAACCATAACTTGTCACCCCACTGCCCCCACAACCCTGCTCAACGGACCCAGCCACGCTCACAACTTAGCTCTGTGGCCGTGGCCCTGACGGCAGCGGATGGAACCGAGTGGGGCCACGTGAGTATTGACCAGGGAACCGCAGCCGGCCGCCAGGGCCTGATTGGATTCCTTCCGAGATTCACTCTGAGCTGGGAAACTGAGGGCCTTGGCAGTGAGTCCAGGAGGCTGGCAGAGGGATCGGTCTGCGGAAAGGACAAAGTGTCTCTCCAGGAATCTGAAGGCAGAGCCTGGCTCCCTGCCAACGCGTGGGCAGTGGCAGGGAGAAGACATTTTCTTTGAAGCCCGTTGGAGGGACAAGTGTTCTAAAACTTCACGACAAGCTTTGCCCCAAAGCTCCCAACAGGTGGAATCCCCACTAGAGGCTCTGTCCCCAGACACGGGTGGCCAGGGCTCATCTGTGCATGTGCAGGTACCAGGGGCGGCCCCAGGGGGCGGGTCTATCTTATTTCCTCAACGCCAGAAGGAAGAAGCTTCCAGCTGCCTCACCTGTTCTCTCGAAGGTGCTGACGGCCCGGAGCCTTCTCCAGGGTCGAAGCCCCACAGCCATCCTGATGCCCTTGCTGAAAGCCACAGCAGGTCAGCAGGGCCTCCGCCTCATGCGTCACGAGCCCATGCGATCTGTTCAGCTTGGATGGGCTGTTTTTGCCCACATATGTCTGCGCTCCGGGCTGCATCTGCATCACTGGAGAAGAAAGGCTACTTATTAGTAGTGCAGATGCCCGAGTCGCACTGCACACTCACGAACCAGAATCCCCAGACGTAGAGCCCCCCATCTGAATTTTTAAAGCCTCCCAGGGGATTCTGACGCACGGCCCCAGTGGGAACCCCTGGAAACAGGCCCGGGATCCCAGTGAGAGGTTTAGCTACAGCCACTCAACTCTCAATGGTGGTAGCACCCAAGTGCTCTCCTCTCCAAACAAGGTGACCCCCCAGAGAGGACCCTTTCCTGCAGCCCTGAGGGTACGATTTCCTCTGGGGCACACGGATCCCAGGCAGGGGAAAGGAAGCTGGCAGGGTGACATTTATTTGGCACAGAAGCTGGGCTCTGGACACCCCCCACTCCCCCCCCCCATGAAGATGTACACACATATAAACATTCACACAAAGCTCTTCAACCACGGAGAAGGAGGGCTGAAAAGTTGGCACTCAGACAGACTTTCCATTTTGGCTAATTGAGTAATGTCTTGTTGCCGGGTACAAATTCCCTGGTCAGAGCACCACCGCCCACCCCTCCTCCCCTCCCTGAGTCCCAGAGTCGCAGAACATCAACACGTGCGAACCTTCGGCACTGACCAGCGTCCCCTGAAAGGGAGAACTTCTACTCCCCAGCCCTCGAAGGACCCAGCAAGGAGACAAACCTGGAGAAACCCTAATCAGCTCCCAGGAGCAGAACCAGAAGAGTTCTGTCAACCACTGACTCTGCCGTCCGTCAGTCAGGCCTGTGTGCATATCTGACATGGAGTGAATGGTGCTCACTCAATAGCTGCCAAGCAAATCAAACTTTGAGCATTTTATTGCTTCCACAGGCCCAGGTCTGTTGCTCTCCTCTATTCGGTAGCTTTGGCGACCCTCCTGGCCTTCGGAATGACGGGTGTCCTGTAAGACAGGAGCAATGGCTGCTTCTAGAACTTTGCAGAGCAGCTTTCCCCTCACGAGGGCTCCACCCTCACGAGACCTGGTCATTTCCCGAAGGCCCCGTCACATCGGGGGTCTGATATGTGGATTTTAGGGGGATACGAGCCCTCAGATGAGAGCAGCTCCTCACTGGGGTCCCTAAGCCAGTTCCCCCTCGGAAGCCACCTCCCATGTGCACCCGGCTAACGTTTCTAAAAACACAGATCTGACCATGTGACTCTCTGTTGCTGAAACCCTCCATGGACTCCTCACTGGTTACAAAATTAAGCTGTATTAGCATGGTCCCTGTCAGGGGAGAACCCAACCTTCCAGCCAAGGAGGAGGGTCAGGACAGTGTGGTTTCTGGTCGCCAGGACTGACATTTCCTCAGTCTGGGTGGCCTGAGAATGTAGCTCAAAAAATAGTGGTTCATCTAAGCTCAAAGGAAGAAGCAAGTTCAGCTTCCTTAGCTTGCACCGACCCA
Source organism: Anoura caudifer (assembly GCA_004027475.1). Taxonomy (NCBI): domain Eukaryota; kingdom Metazoa; phylum Chordata; class Mammalia; order Chiroptera; family Phyllostomidae; genus Anoura; species Anoura caudifer. The sequence goes on along the minus strand of PVKU01000351.1, from coordinate 516,426 downwards.
GAAACCCAAATGTGTAACGGCTCCCTCCCAACGGCTGGGTGTCGGACATGACGCTCACGACGCACGCAGTGAGACACTGAAGCATTTCCCCATCCTAACCCTGCCTTCAGGGTGGGTGGCAGCTGCCTCAGCCTCGTGCTCTCCTTTGGTCCTTCTCTGATAGCGAGGCTATTTCAGCTAGGCCCTCTGCTCTCTTGGTCCAACAGGGACCCCACAGACGTTAGGATGAAAAATCTCCATTGAAAGCCTTCTTGTGCTAGCTCCCTCCATGTGCGCTCTCCCCACCCCCATGTCACTGCTGATGTTTGTACCAACGATGACAGAACTTCAAGTGTGTGGTCACCCAACTAAGTGGATCGGGAGGAGGCTCAGGGAAGAAATGTCTGTCTTACCATCTCATGCACCGCCCAATGCAATGGCAAGATTCCCTTGTCTGCCACCGCAGACACCCCACTCAGCTCCCTCCTGAGCAACCTCAGGGGCTGGTGATTCACTCCCGTCCCGCACCGCCCAGCCCCTTTGCAGTGGGGCATCCAGAGGTCACCACTGTCCCCTGTCCAGTCTCCTCTGGATGTGGAAATCAGCCTGAGAGGTGTAAAGTAAACTGTTTTCTAATGACAGATGGCCTGGGGTGGAAACTAAAAGCAAGAAAAGAAAAATGACACTAGTTTTTTCCAACGTCTTTTTCCTTTTGGGAAAATGTCATACATAAAACAGAAGGAAGCAAGATTTGACCATGAAACATGACTTCCGAGAACACTCCCCCAGTGGCTCTGTTGAGTGGTCAAGTCCTGGTCTGTCTGAACTAGATACTTACACAGTCAAGGATGAGAAAGGGAATGCAGCTCAAGCCCCTGGAGGCCCCTGCAGCTTCTGCAGGGATGTGCTGGGTGGGGCGTGGCTCCCCCAGACAGAGCAGGTAGCCGTGTCTTCCTTCTAAGAGCATGCCTTCTCCAGAGCGTGCCTTCCTTCTCAACTGACACGAGTAGCTTTGGTTTTCTTGTCCTGCTTCTAACATCAGAGACAACCAACTGGATTTTATACGTGACCAGCCCTGGGTGGGTGCCAGCTCTGTCCCGCCCACAGCTGCTGTCCAGGATCTGTCAGTCTTCAAGCCTGGCTAGACTTGCTGAAGGTAGGAGCTGAGGAGCCACCCATGGAGGCAGAAAGGTGTGGGTGATTCAGAGCCTTCTGGGCCAGCTCTGCAGCATGAGACGTTCCTGTCCCTTGACTCACTGCAGGTGCCACGTTGCAGCACCTTTTCCTTAGCCTTCCCTGGGCCCCACCACCCGCTGTTCCATCTCTTGCTCTGCGCCCTGGGCTCCGGGGGGAAGGAGGGACCCTGCTCTCCAGTGACATCCTAGAGGCAGGGGCCACAGGGGTAGGAGCCTGCACACCTCACCCGCAATCAGAGGGCAGGACTCCTCCCACCCCTCGTTCTGTGTGGCTTTTTCCACCTTACTTCGCCTTCCCAGGTTGCCACTGATTCTAATTTTAACCAAGACTGTAGTTCAATCAGCACAGTGTTCCACGGTATTCCTGTTGTTACCGGCCCTCTGGAAAATGCAGAAATGAGTGCATTTAAGGACTGGTTCAGAATGTGGGCCCTGACTTGCAGGTCTCCATGAGGCTCCCCCTGTCTCTTGAGGAGCAGGGCCCTGAGGGTGTTATCAAAGCAACCTGTGACCACTCAGAGAAATAGAGGAGAAGCCAAAGAATAGAACTTATCAACAACAACAAACTTGAGAATAGAAAATACTCAAAGACCCCGCCGCAATGCCTAAGTACCTCCTTTTTTCACTTCCATCCATCATGGATAGAGATCTTTTTAAAATGTTTTCTTCACTTTCCTGTCTTCTTAGAAGAGTGTGTTGAAGTTAATTCATGACTCAGTTGTGAGCTTTACCGCTGGAAATGTTCTGTGATCTGTTGGCACGAACCGTTGTGCTATTCAGAGCCTTTCACTGTGGCCACGCTTGGTCCTTGTCTACCGTTGGAAGTTTTGTATCTACTTTTCTGATAAGAAAGAAAATATATTTATACGGATAGAGGAAGAACTCTTCCACTTTTTAGTCGAAAGTGGATATGAAACAAGAGAATGAAGTCTGATACAGCTGTTTGTAAATCAGGGGTCAGCGCGACTTGAGCGAGAATCGAAGGGCCTCTCCTGCGTGTGAAGTTCAGGATTTGTCAGTAGAAATTTTGTGACATTTAAGCTGCCTCGGGACCTTTTCTCACTTATTGAATCACTCAACAAATGGCTATTGAGCGCCTACCAAGGGGCAGGCCTTTTGGGGGCACCGTGGTTACAACCGTGAACAGCCGAGTAAGCTCCCTGACCTCCTACACCTAGGCTGCTTACTAGCGGTTGGTTGTGGTCTGAAAGTTGAAATTGCTGAGTAACTAAGTTCCAGGTAGACAATGTGACTGTTTGTGCCTTTTGTACGGGCTTCAGGGACACATGTTTAGTTCAGAAATGGGTTAGGACGTGCATGTCCTCCTCACGCACTGTGCTCCCAAGTCCCTCCAAGTCCACCCCAATTCTTCTCCTGCCTTAGGTGCCAAAGACACAGCTGCGGGCGGAGGAGCTCAGTCATTTACAGAAAATAGAATCCTGACTTTCATTGCCATCTGTGGGCAAGTGCTGGGCAGATAATTACGAGACAGATTTCAAAAAGAAAATGTCATAGTTCCCGGACTGTTCTCTTTCCTTTCCTCCTTTTATTCATTTAACAAAGTTTATTGAGTACCTATTCTATGCCCTGGGGATATGAAGTTAAAAAGACTTAACCTCTTATCCTTAAGGACCTGACAATGTGGTGGTAAATGTTGTCCTCAAGGATGATGAGATGCACTGTTGCACAGGGAGAGCTGGACACACAGAAGAGAGGAATTGGAAGAGCAGGGAGAGGAGACTGAGCATCAAGGAAGGCTTCCTGGAGGTGGAGGCAGTGAAACTTAATTTTGAAAGATGAGTGATATCATACATAATTCTAGAACGGTGAGCGAGAATGGGTCTGCCTCTCACCTGTGACATCTAACCACTGAGTCAGGTCCCCTAGGTTGGAAGTCCCACCTAGGAGAGGTGGGCAAGAATGGAGCCAGCTGGGGGTATAGCGGGCAGAAAGGGTAGCTAGAACCCTTTAAAAAGAAAACCCAATATTCACATTTTTCCTCGCTGGCCACCCCCAGGGCCTATTTATAAGATTATTCTGAACTGGGCCAGAGACATGGGGCTTGTCTGTTTGTGACCTCAATGCCCCTGCAAGCTGCTGTGGCCTGCTGGGTGGTCGGGGGCACTTTTGTTCACTGAGCACCTATTATGCACCTCCTACATGTCAGGTCCCCTCCTACGCTGCGAGGTCCACGTAGAAGCAAACCAACTCTCGGCCCTGAGATCCGACAGCTTATTATATGCAATTTGGATGATCTCAAGTAAAAGAAAGTCCTGAAAACATGCCCTCACTTACCAGAAGCCATTTAAGGTTTCTTAAAAAAAAAGCCAAAATGATTGATTACACCTTTTTCTTCTTATGCAAAAATTTCTTCTCAAGAACTGAAATAAGTGTTTCTGCTTACTTGCTAAAGTATGCAGTGTCTTAATGAACTGTTTTCTTCCTGTGTTGCTTTTGTTAAGAAAAATGAGAAGAGCACCCCTTTCCTTTCTCCTAATGACGCAGCAGAGAACATTTTCAACTTGACACCCCCCTTCCCCGCTTCCTATCCCCACCCTTTCCCAAACCCGTTTGGCATTTTTCCACTTTCCACCATCAGGTTCAAAGTGAGCCTATGTGATGTGAACACTAGGTCGTGGCTGGAACTCACCTCTATCCTGTTTGCTCTGTTTGCTGAAACCTTCTAGGTTTCACTTTTTTCAGCAGTAATACCTGGGCATGGAGGGAAGGGATTGGATCTCTTTCAATCCCAGCTCTGGCACTTACCAGTCACGTGACCTTGGGTTGGTGGGGGGGGTGGTCACTTAACTCCTCTGACCCTGTTTCCTCCTCTGTAAAGTTGAGCTGAACCACCAAGGCCAGCTGTTGACTTTTTCAGATTGGAAGGCAGAGCGACAAATGCCATTCACCACAGGAGAGGGAGGGCCATGGCGAAAATATCCTGGAAGTAAAGAAGCACAGCCCAAAGTTTGGCATCAAAACAATCAGGCCACTGCCAGAATCACTTAGCAAACTGCCTGCATGCACAGTGCTGGTCCCCCTGGCGCTCGGTTGATGGGTCCGCCCTTCTCATCCACCTTCCCCAGTGAGGTCCAAGGTCAGGGACAACCCAGAAGACTTTACCACATGTGTCCTGGGGGTCCCGATTTCTTTTCGAATATTCTCTGCAAATAGCCTCATATAGCATCAAAAATGGCCAAGCAATCCAGCATTTCAGTCTCCATCCAAGGATTCTCAGAAACCCTCTCATATGGGGAAGTAACACAGGTGAGCCTTGTCCCCACATTAGGTTTCGTTTCTAACATCTTGTCTGTGTGGCTGTGAGGTTTCTGGGGAGACAGAGTAGGAGAAGGAGCTTGGGTCCACACAGCCCAGCTCACTGGTAGAAAACCAGCTCTACTCAGCGTGTTAACACCTGGCTCTGTGGGGCCTGCTGAAAAGGTCCTCTGGGCTCTGCATCAGGCCGGGTGTTCAGGGCCTTGGCAGTAGCAGCTACCCTTCGCCGATTACCTGCTGAGCCCTGCGCTCCAAATATGGTATTGACTGATTTTCATAACGGTCTCACAAGGGAGGACTTTGTTTCACTTTTTCAGATTGCAGCGGATGGAGACCAAGGCTGTTGACAGCAGGCCAGGAAGGGCTATCTTACCTAAAAAACACACTAGAAAACAAGAAATTCAGGGACTGTGTGGGTATCGGGGCAATGGAACCACAAGGGAAATGGGACGTTGTGGAAGATCCCACCGCAGCAGGCGCGCATGTGTGATTCTGCCCAAGGTGCGACTCAGGTTACTCAGGCCTCTGCGGCACCTGCAGCCGTTCCTCTCGCTCCTGCCCTCTTCATTTCTCTTCACCTACCTTCTCTGTCTGCCTCGTGGCTTCTGCTTACCCACAGGTTTCCTCGCTGCCCTATTCCTGACCAAGACTCTCAGCCCTGGGAGTCCCCTCGTGTGTCTCCTCCACCACTCTCCAGCACAGGGGGCGTGGTTCTCCTGCGGGGCCACCCTCTCGGCTTCTGCTGGCTCCCACGCTCAATCAGTGGCGTGGCCACTTGTGGCCAGACTGGGTCCCCCAAGCTCAGGAAACTTCCGGAGTTGCTGGTCTTGGTGCAGCTGCTCCGCACAACAGCCCCAGGCATAGATCCTTTTCTAGACCAGGAGGCTTCAGTATTAGCGAGTATTAGCGAGGGACAGAGCAAGGATCAAACTCGGCTCTGTTTTCTCCAAAGCCCGTCACACAACTCTGCTTCCTGTTGCTGTTCACCCACGCAGGATAGGAGGGAAGAGGGGCTTTTCCTAGCTTCTACCTGATGTGACCGGAGAGCGCTGCATCAAAGGACCCCTCAGCCCTAAGGCATTCCCCTCACCTCCCAGCAACTGACCAAGACCTGAAAGTCCCCCGCTCCAATCCCTCGCATATTAGACAGTGAGTATTCTGGTGTCTCTGAGCCAGCCATTGGCATGATAGCCAGGTCAGTCTCGTGTTAGTGTGAGTTAAGGCCCCAGCGAATGGTACCGAGGCTGAAAGCTAAGGAAATGAAGTACCAGAAGGAAAGGGGGCCCTATGTGGCTGCAGACGAGAGAGAGCAATGGGTACGAGGGACATGGAAAGCGTCCACTTTAACCTTCCACCTGGGGACCGCCAATCTGTTAGCTGATCAGATTTCTGGTCCCCAGACTGGAACATGTGGTCAAACATACCATGTTTAGGCAGTGAGACAAGAGATTCAAAATCAGTACTGCCCTGGAAAATCCAGTACCTCTTGCGGTGTTCAGGTGCGGGGGGGGGGGGGGGGGGGGGGGGGTGTGGTTGGGTCAAACTTCATTTGGGAGCTTCAGTCAACCACAGGTGGCTGGGGCCCAGGAAGGAGGTGGCTCTTGCAAAGAGATAAGGACCGTCCCGTGAGAGAAGCTCTCCCCAGAGCAGACAGCCCCAACTGCTTCTCAGTTCCTGTGGTAAACTCATGAAGATCAAGGGACAAGGGACCTGTCACCTCCTCCTTCTCTTCCACCCCTTATCTTCATCCTGTGTCCCCTCAGCCACTGGTTTGTCCGCTCTTTCCAGCTTGCTGTGCCTATGAAGTGCCCAGCTTTTGCTCCCATTTTGCAGATGGAAAAATGGAGGCCTTAGGGAAGTAAGGACACTTTCCAAGATCACAGAGCAAATTTGCAAGAGGAAAACGAGTTAGCTCAAGTTTCTATCATTCAGGTCTCTGTCTGTGAGCCCCTCTGCCCCCGGGTTGGTATTGTGCCATGTCTTCAGCAGAGTTGGGAAAATCTACACCCATCAGCTCATTGGCACAGTTTCTTCAGGACACCGACATCTCTTGGGGGTGGAATAGGATTGCAAGGGCCTCAGCCTGGGGACTTGCTCTTAGGCCTCCTTTCCAGTGGCCTCACTGGCAGCCATTTTTTGAATTGACCGCAAAGCCATTCCCACAAGTCTTCTCCTCCCCGCTTGTCCTAGGGCTTTGCCAAGGCCCTGAGGAACTTGGGGTAGGGCTGTCCTACTTACTGATGGAAATGAGGGAATGCCTTTGGACTTGAGCTTTTCACCTGCAGCCTGGTGGCTAAATTTTCCTAGCAAGGACTATGGGTGTTTGGGACTATGTTAGCCTTTTGCACTATAACCCTTTACCAAGTTCAAGTTCTCTGAGTCCCCTTCCAGGCTAGTTCCTTGACTTGTTCAAACAGTTGACTCAACCATCAGCATATCACTAACATGACTTCTGAGGTTTCTTCAAAATCATGTGCTTTAAGTTTATATAATTCTGGGTTTTCAAGATGATGCTGCTCCTTCTAAGTCTCTTCTGTGGACAGCTCTGGTACTTTGGGAAAAGTACAAAGGAAGCATAGGCAGGAATGCAGAGAGGCTTCTCTGCCTGCCCACTCTATACAGTCGGCAACTGCAGCCCTAGGAGCTTTGAGGAGAAGGACTCTCAGGCCAAGCTCAGTGGGAAAAAAGTGATGTGGTTGATTAGTCATGTCTGCCCTGGGGAAAATAATGGGATGGGGAATACAAGCTCTTATTGCTACCCTGAACATAAGAGGCTCGGCCTTCAAGGAGCTGAATGATTTCTTTGGGAAAGAACTTTAACCCCTTTAACCATCACCCCCACTCAATTCCCCAGAAGCAACAACCACCACTCTCGGAAACTTGAAGTCTATACTTTTAGACCATTTTAAGTAGTTTTATATACCCACCTAACCAACCTACGTTCACATGGACATTCCTGACTCTTTTCATCCCTTTATTTTCAAGAACGAATAGTAATTCCTGACATCTAATCGGCTCAAACATAGCCCTTTCTTTGCCAACCACTTCCCCTAAGCCATTCTCAGCAGAAGCCCTTAGGATCTTCCCAACTTTCCCATTGGCTCCCCTCGCATTCCTCAACCCTCTCCCCCCCAGTGTGCTGCCCCTCTTTTCTTTCAGAATAAATCTTATACTTTCCTTTCTTTCAGAAGAGATCTTATGCTTTTCTTCCTTCCCTTTCTCCAAGCCCACTCCACAGGATTTTCTTCTCATGCTGACCTCCCCTAATACTGGTACATAAACCTGGCCTACTTGACTATCCACTTGTATGTTGAACACTTCTATTTTATTAAACAATTTAGATGATTTAGACTGAGAATGACTGAGAGGAGAAGCCAGGTCTTCTTATCATCATCATTCTCTACAACACAGAGCCGGGCTGAAAATAGCACCTCAACAGTTGCTTACTGAGTAAATAAGGTCATTCGGTAGGGTTTTTTATTCCTATGTCAAGTGTCAGAGACTGATAACTGTCCCCCTTTTTCTTTGCTACAGAGGGGAGTCATAACTTGGGGTCCTGACTGGTGTGGCTCCGTGGGTTGGGTGTCATCCTGTGAACAGAAAGGTTGTCAGTTCAATTCCAGATCAAGGCACTTTCCTGAGTCGTGGGCCAGTCCCAGTTGGGGGCGTGCAAGAGGCAACTGATCCATGGTTCTCTTGCCTATCAGTGTTTCTCTCCCTCACTTCCTCTCTCTCTAAAAATAAATAAAATATTTTTAAAAATTATCCCAAGATGTCCATAGTCTTAACTAGGCTGCCAAAGGGGTTCATGGCACTAGAAAAAAAAAAGTTTGAAAATTCCTGTACCTCTGATGTCTAGCTGGGCATGTTGCTGCCTAGATTAGAAATCACACTTTCCAGCTTGTTCTGACAAATATAGCGTTAGAAAAATGGTGTTTGCATCTTCCTCAAAGAGTTCTTTCAAAGAGGGACTATATTTCTCTTTCTCTCTTCCTTCTTTCTGCTTCCCGGATTGCAGACATAATGGCTGGAGCTCTGGCAGCTACCTTGGGCCTTGGGAATGGAAGCCACAGATCATCGTAAATAAGATTGAAGACCTGGCTCCCTGACAGAGCGGAGGGCTGCACCAACCCTAGACTGACTACCTCCAGAATTCTTAAGTTGTGAGAATGAAATAAACTTCTGGTTAACTCGAGCTCCTGTTATTCTGGGCTTCTGCTACTTGCCACCAGGCCTATATCACACCGATGCAGGAAGCCTCGCAGAAGATAAGTTGAAAATGGCGTTGTTTATCTGCAGAGTTTCCAGAAATTGTCTCTCATTCGAGAAAAAGAATCATTTCAAACCTAGACGGTGACACTTTTCATGCCTAACCTTATAACTAGTATTTAAACAAAAGTGAATTGTGTGGGAACATATTTTATTCAGAGTTTCCGTTTTTCAGAGTATCAACTAATAAACTCGGTAGCTTTTGAAACTCATTTTTCAGCCACTTTTGCAGTCTACTTTGGTCTCCCCTAATGAGCATTTATGAGGAGCCTGACTTGGCGCTCAGCATCTCTTCATTTATGATGGTGATTCATTTAAGGGTGCATGTGGAGAATTAAAAAAAAAAAAAGACAAATGGTAAAGATTCTTCTGGCACATCCACCATATTATTGATAGATTCAGTATGATATCGCGACCATCAATAACACACTTGTTTTTAGGATGCTGTGGTTTTCAAAGGGTGTAGAATAGTGGTGTCTGTCCTCAAGAAGATTATGATATAATTGGGGCAATATACACAAAAACAGAAGTAGCATACAACACACCCCATAGACAGGATGCCATCAGCAAGTGACAAGGTGGTTCAGAAGAGGGAGTAACTACAGTCGCTGGAAGAAGGACAGGGTTATGACACAAGAAAGGCAGAATGGCCATGAAGACTACGGAAGTGAAGGAAATGGGTGAACCAGTTGGCTGGAGCAGAAGCCTGGCTTCAGATGATATCCCTGTAAGGCCCTTCCTGACTCCTTCAAGTGGACTTCCTCCAGCTTTCCACACCGCTGTGTTTCCTTGTAGCTTTGTGAATGCTTCTAACATCCCAGGAAGGTGATGGTCCCTCTGAACACTTAGGGCTGAGCTCTTCTCGTTTTTGTGAGCCTCACATGTACCTGAGCTTCTAAAGTTCTAATGAACGAATGTGATTTCGTATCAGTGTTTACGCTACATCTTTACACGAACCATCCCTACCTAATATTTTTTTTTACAATTACATACACAAGTCACGTTTATTGTAGAAAAATACACAGGTCAACATCAAAAAGAAAATTAAAAGTCCACCCCTAATCGCAACCCCCAAAGATAAGACCTAAATACTATTAACATTTCTGTGCGCACCTTCACACAGTCACACACAGGTTTCGCTTTTTTGAGTCTGGCCTGGAAACTCAGGTCTAATTTCTCTGGGATGGCTGTCCCAATATTTGCAGAATATGGTGAAAATATATATACATACATTTCAGTGTCTCGATGAAGCTGCCACGTGTGTGGGCCCAGAAGCAGGGGTGGGCAGCCAGCAGGGGAAGTCGGCCGAGTTCTGACGCAGGCCTTCATTGCATCGAAGAATGCTGATCCCGAGAGCAGTTAGCGTGTTACGGGCGTCTGAGGGCTGTGAGTGGAGGCAATGGGAGAGACCTCCTTGGAGAGGCTAAAGAGTAACTCATCCCAGCGTCCGCAGGCAGCCACGGCTGAGGTTCCTGTTGCGAAATGACAGCATTGAATTAGGTCTCTTAATCTAAAACAATTACAGTCACGCACCACCTAACCACCTTTCGGTCAACAACAGAATGCCCTTTCGGTGGTGGTCCCGTAAGATGATAATGGAGCCGAAAATTTTCCATTGCCATCATAGCTGTTGGAACATCCTTGTGCAATGTATCATTCGTGTGTGTGCGTGTGTGTGGGGAGGGTGCACACAGACCTACTGTGCTGCCAGTTGTATCAAAGCACAACACATTAAACCAGGCACAGTACATAGTGGTTGGTGATGATAATAAATGGCCAGGTTACGGGTTGAAACTTCGACCAGGCTGTATTTTGTACCAATGTTTTAGAGTCTACTCTTTCTACTTACGCACTTTTAAGGAGTCTGCTGTAAACAGTGTTCCGAGTTGTGCCTGCAGCTTCATACCCCTTACAGTGACCACACCTCTTGATTGCATCATTTTCTCTTGTGCTTGATTTCATCTCCTGTTGCTGTACATGTTTAGTGGAGCCTAAGCGTGCAGTGTTTATACAGACAGGTCTTCCCATTCACTCACCACTCACTCACTGACTCACCCAGAGCAACTTTGAGTCCTGCCAGCTCCATGTATGGTAATGCCCTGTGCTGGCACACCATTTTCCATCTTTTATACTGTACTTATTGTAGCTTTGCTATGTTTAGATGCACAAATGCTTACCATTGTGTTACAATTGCCTGAAGTGCTCAGTACAGTAATGTGCCGTGTGGGCTGGTACCCTGGGAGCAATAGAATAGGCTGTACCACATAGCCCAGGGGCATGAGCTTAGTTGGCACAGCGACCAGATCACCTGACCACACATTTCTCAGAGCATGTCCCCTTTGTAAAGCAGTGCATGACTTGCACTGAGGTGAAAGTCACATAACATGAAATTAGCCGCTTCAAAGTATGTGACTCAGTCACATTTAGTAACTCACAATGCTGCGCAACCACCACCTCTGTCTGGTTCCAAAATATTCCCATGACTTCAAGGTAAAACCCAAATCCATTAAGCAGCTTGTCCCCAACTCCACTCCCCTCCCCTGCCCCTGGCAACCACCAATATTTCTTATGTCTCTACGGATTTATCTCTTTTGAATATTTTATGTAAATGGATTCAAACACTATGTGACCTTTCGTGTCTGGCTTTTTTCACTTTTCACTCAGCATAATGTTTTCCAGATTTATTCACATTGTGGAGTGTGTCAGTACTTCCTTTTTATGGCTGAAAAATATTCCATGTACGTATGTAACGCAATTTGTTTATCCATTCATGTGCTGATGGACCTTTGGGCTGGTCCCTTTACTTTTAACAAGGTCCCTGTAAAAGGAAATATCTGCAGATCTGGAAATTTACAGACAGGGTCTCACAGAATAGGGCGCAAAGGTTCCCTCGGGGTCACCACGTCAGCCTATATCACCTGTGGTTTGGGAGCATCTAGTACCCTTGAGTGCCCCTGAAGTTGTAAGTGGTGGGACTCAAAACAGTCATTATCATTAACTCCACACTTGCAACCCAACTGGACAACAATCGTATGAGACCATCAGGACAGAAGAGATTCTCCCCACTTTATGGATGAGGAACCTGAATTCCAGAGCCTAGAAGTCAGACCACCTGGCTGGGAAGTGTTGAGTCAGGACACATGCCCGGCCATCTGACCACATCCAGCCCCAACTTCCTTTAAACACTTACCATGAACAATACCCACAGTGACAGGCAGAGACCTGGGTAGGAGGGAGATTTGAATGTCAGGAACAAGTCTGGTGGTGAATACACGGAAGGGAACAAGGGCAAGTCTGTAGGAGCCGGAATGAGACTGGTACCCAAGGACAGAGAATGCTTTTCTTTACCCAAATGCTCCATCCTCATTGTTCTCCCTACTGCCCACACATGAAAGCATGTGGCCAGGAACTCACATTTCATCCCTGTGGATCCTGCCTCCTGAAGACCTTGGATGGTGGTATCCCAGACATGGTGGGCTTAGGGTGGGCAGAGAATGTTTGGAATGGGAGGCAGGCAGCATGCCGCCTTCTTACACACACAGGTGCTTAACCAATGTTTGCAGAATGAATGGATGGATGAATGAATGAATGAATGAATGAACGAACGAACGAATATGATTCAAAGCAGTTCTGAATCCTTTGCAACTTTTTCTGCTAGACTGCTCACTTTTTTTGCACTGAAAACGAAAGCAAAAATCTCTGCCGAACAGTGGCCATCAGTAGAGCCTGCACCCCTTGCCCTCTTGTAGGAGAGGAAGGGCTGCAGAGCTTTCTTATGTGCCTGTGCTCTCTCCTGCGCAGTTCCAGGCGAGCATTGCAGGCTGGTGGGCATCCTTACTCTGCCTGGGCACTCAGAGGCCCAGCCTCCTTCTAAGGCATCCCTCTGTGACATCATTGTCACCTGCCTCCCAAGGCTGGGTTGCTGCAAGAAAGAGAGAAAAAGCATGGAGGAGGAATACTTAGTCTCTTTGTGCCTAGCAGGGGTTACGCATATCACTTCTGCTCAAAGCCTATTGGCAGGAACTTCATCACAGGAGCATACCAGCCGCAAGGGAGGCAGGGTAATGTAGCCCAGCTCTGCACCCTGGAAGATAAGGAGAATGGATTTGACATCTCCACTGCCCTCTGTGTGCTTGCGGTTTGTTTCCAAAGGGCAGCATAGAAGGCTCACGTCCACTCCCAGCAGAAGGCCCCTCTTCTAGGCTGGAGCTTTTTCTTGGCCTTTGCACTTTTGCGTGTTAGGGAGTCAACTTTGAAGGATGCAGACGAGCTTGGCCTTGGGGAGAAGGACCCCTCAGTCTGGAAAGGTGCAGGGAGAGAGGGGAAACCTGGTGAGTGGTGAAAGCAGACATGGGCTGGGCGTGATAAACACCCATACAGGCTGTATCCTCTGGCACTTACAAAGAAGTGCATTTTATACCAGATGCTCAGCTTCACACTGTGGGCAATAAATGCATGGAGTTTTTAGAAAAGTTTCTGACAATACAGGGATTCACGTAACTTTTAACTTAACTTCAGGGTGGATACCAATGTCTCCCCAAACACACACACACATATACACTCAGACACTCACAACTCACATTCACACTCACACACACACATACCAGTATACACTCCCACCATCTAACACATCCTTTGGGGGTGGGCCCTATTAACAAATAAAGGAGGAGGCTGACCCCGCCTATGTCTAGGTGCCTGTGAAGGACCTCAAATTAAGCCCTGATCACACAAGGGCAAGGTGGCCGGAGGAGATCTGGTCGTCACAAGATGGCGTCCATAACGTCACAGCCACCTGCAATAAACTGTTTGGCTGTCTTCGCCCCTGAGCCAGAACCAGGGGCCTCATGGGTCACCCTCAGTCTTAAAACACAAGAGCTCTCTTTAAGCACTTATAACAATAATACCAGACAGCTTGTAGGGAAGAAAAAACTAGTAAGTGGGGAATGAAACCCATCGATGGCCATCTTCATACTTTGAAGGCTCCTGGGACTCGAGCCATACTCTGCCTCTGGAAGAGACACAGCCTGAGCAGGGTCCCCCTCCATTGTGATGGGGCTGCAATGACTCTGAGGACAAAGGGCCCCTTCAGACTTCGTGTTCCCACCAGCAAGGCTCCAGCTTCCCATCTAGTTGTCCAGAAGTTTTGTCCAGAAGCTCAGCTGCTCAGACAGTGGAAACTTCGATTCCGTTCCTGCAGCTTCCTGTTCAGCTCATCCCTAAGACGGTGCGATGGATCATCTCCACAGTGTCAAGACATGAAATAAATTTTCATGCAAGCAAAAAGCCAGAAACACCCGGGCTGGGGGGGTTGGAGGGGAGGGAGAGGGGAGGGAGAGGGGAGGGAAACGAAAAGTTTGTGGCTGATATATTGCAGACCAAAGAAACATCAGCTGCTCTTTACCAGCCCTAAGAATAAAGACTCCCTGAAAGGCTGCACTCTTCTTCCCTATTATGGAAATGCAGTTGGGGCTGCAGGAAGGGCTGCTCCCAGTAAACGGAGGTGGGCAGCCGCTTTCTTGCTCTTTCCCTTTGGGAGTCCTACAGGCTCTGGTTATGGCCCCAGGAACCCTCCTTACCATGCATTACACTTTGTTTACACTTACTAAACTTTACAGGGGGTTTTGCTGGTTTTAGGGCCCAGCCCCTTATTTGGCTTCAGAAAAGGACATTTTCCTGCTTGTTCACCGCTCTCCTATTGTGCTGGCACAAGGAGGCAGATGGAAACAAGGGGATAAAAGACTCAAATCGTAAAGAGATGATGTTGGGCCAGCGCATGCGTTGCTTACCTCTGTCCTTGTGTTATTAGGCACAGCTGCTTATGTGAGCATGGTCGACTCTTTCTTCAGTGGGAAGGGGCCTTTGGAGCCTCGGAGTTGTCCTGTTAGGTGTGGCTAATGTACAGAGGGGCTGGGGGGGCTGGGTAACAGTGGGAGACTGGTGTGGTCAACTCTTGGCTCCTGGCCTGTTGGCTGTGTGCGCCCCAGGGCAATCACTGAACCTCTCTGAGCCTCAGTTTCGTCACCTGCAAATTCAGACTGAGAACACTGCAGAAGGTGGACAGCCAATGGAACATAGTGGTATAGGGGTCACCAGGGAGAGGCTGGCTGGGCAGCTAGCAGGAGGCCTCCTGGGGTCAGAGTTAACTTAGCAAGTTCACTGGAGGTCAGGTCAAGTGTGTAGGCTCAGGAATCTAACATCACTTACCAGGACGGTGCCCATTTTTTCAGGGTCCAATTAACACTAACCTGGCTGCAGGTTCCAATATGAGTGCCCTGTTGCTGATTCAAAGTGAGAAATACAGTCACTAGGAGTCGTCACTGGGGAAGGTGCAATGATTGCACTGTAATTAGTCAGGTAGCAGGTGCAGAGGACAGCATCTGAGAGCGTCATTACCGGCCCTATCTGACCCAAAGTCCCCTTGCCTGACAGGCAGTTCGTTATCCCCCGGAATAGAATTAATGCATACCGTGGCCTATGTGCAGACACACACGTACTTTTCAAAGTGCAACAGGAGGCCCTAACAAGATTATAGAGGTCCCATAGAAGAAGAAAAAAGGCCCATATTTATAAGCAAATAGTATGGATTTTGATTTGTGAAACTTGGAGGGCAGGATAGTGGCATTTGCACTTAGAATCCCTTCAAATGTAACTGTGACAAACACAGGCCGATACAGACACGTCAATTTGGTGACTGGAATATCACAAGTAACTTTGCTGTGAGTGACATGATTTTCTGAAATGGGGACTAACTCTCAATAACATTCTGAATAAAGTGAAGCCCAGTCTCCCTGGAAAATCTGGTCTATTGTAACACTGTGAAAAAGAGCTTGGGCTTGCACGTAAAACGGAATTAGGGCCAAAGCTCGATGAATTACAATCAGGTGCGTCAGCTGCCCCGGGCCCCCCCCACCCACATACCTTTGTGTGGTAGTTTCCAAGGGCCGCTGCAACAAATTACCACCAACTTAGCAGCTTAAAACAGCACGTACTTATTCTCTTGCAGTTCTAGGAGTTGGAAGTCCAAAACCAGCTTCTGTGATAAGTCAAGGTGTTACCAAGACTGGTTCCTTCTGGCGGCTCCGAGAGGAGAATCCACGTCCTTACCTTTTTCTGCCTCTAGAAGCCACTTGCTTTTCAAAGCCTATCACTCCCATCTCTGCTTTGTCACCGCCTGGATTCTGGCTTCTGCTGTGCCCCTCTGATAAGGAGTGTTGTGATTACATCAGGCCCAACCAGATCATCCAGGACCACCTCTCCATCTCTAGATGCTTAACTCAGTCACACTGAGTGCAAAGTCCCTCTCACTGCACAGTAACATTCACGTCTTCTTAGAATTAGGACATGGACATATTTGGCTAATATTCTGGTTTTAGTTAATCATCTCACATCTCGTGCAGATGCAGATCTCATTCTGAGGCACTCTCACAAACACACCCGCAATAATGTGTAACTAAAATCTGGGCACTCCACAGTGCAGTCGAGTTGTGTATAAAATTAACCATCACATTCTTTCTGCCTCCCAAAATCTCTTTCTAAATAATCCATGCATGAGTCTATATACTTCAAGTTCTGCCAAGGGGACAACCCAAACTAAAACTACAGGATTTTCACCAACATTGATGTTGAATGAGACATACACGTCTCAAGGACTGTAGATGGTTCTCTGCCATGTGGAATAGTCCACACATTACAGAATGTCTAACATTCCCAGCACCTGCGAACTAAATGCCAGTAGCATCCCCAATCACTATGACAACCAAAAGAGCTCTCTACATTTCCAAAATGCCCCAAAGAGCAGTACTACCTGGCAGTACTTATCCCCCCAGGTTAAAAACCATTTGTTAAGAGGATGTGAGCTTCAGGCATGGCTTGATCAAGACTCCCAGATTTATTTTCCACTATTATGTTCAGCTCTGCTCTCCTCGGTGTGTCAGCTTAATCCTCAGCCTGCCCTTCCTCCTGGAGGCAAGCTGGCGGCAGCTGCTTTAGAAGCACTACAGAGGCCAGAAGAAATGAGGGCAGTCTGCCTGCATGTTTCCAGCAAGACTCCTGAGATTCTCCCTGACTGGATCAGCCGAGGTCATGCGTCTGCTCCTGTTGATGGTTTACATGGAATATGGAATATTTTGGGGGGAGTCAATTGTGGTCCAGTCTGGAGTGGGAGCTAGGGGTGCTCGGTCCCCCTGAAGCCCATCGGTTGTGTGTGGGCAATGCCTGGATAAAAATTTGAGCCTTGTTCAGAGGGGAAGGGATGCTGGGTAGGGAACCAAATAATGTGCACAGTAGAGAATGGGGCACCTTCGGGTGTGTG
Source organism: Anoura caudifer (assembly GCA_004027475.1). Taxonomy (NCBI): domain Eukaryota; kingdom Metazoa; phylum Chordata; class Mammalia; order Chiroptera; family Phyllostomidae; genus Anoura; species Anoura caudifer. The sequence goes on along the minus strand of PVKU01000351.1, from coordinate 499,395 downwards.
GTGTGACTCTTGGGCGGGGCACAGGAGTGGCAGAGAGCTGATCTACGGGAGTGAGCAGATAACAGACCATTTAATGTAATAAATTCAACCAGTTCTCCACGTTCCTCAGTCATGTTTACCAAGAAAGTCCCAGTGAAGAGAGGAGGGAGCGGGTAGGGGAACTGGGTGGAAAAACTGAAGGGATTAAGCAAAACAAACAAGCGAAAAACTCAGTATGGTGACTACCAGAGGGAAAGGGGGGGTACAGGGGGAGAGGGTGAAGGGAGGGTAAATGAGGATAGGAGGAGGCTTGACTTCGGGTGCTGAACACACAACACAAGATACAGATGATGTACTGTGGAATCGTACCCCTGAATCCTATATAATTGTATTAACTAACACCACCCCAATAAATTCAATAAAAATAACTAAATACAACAAAATAAAAAAATAAGAAGAAGTCCCAGCAACACTGGCACCTTCCACATCACTCCCCCATCCACGGGGGATGCTCTGACCGGCTTCCAAGACTGGCCTGCTAATTACCTGCCTTATGCCCTCAGGTCCCCACTTCCTCCTCCACTCTTTCCACGTAGTCCTGATTTAGTCTAAAAATTCCTGTCCGCTGAGCATCCTAGGCAGCCTAGTGGCTGGTGTGAGTGCCCAAGACCATTGTCCTTCTAATCCTAGTGCCTTGGCCTGCAGCACCCTCCTCCCCGCCTGGGGCCAATGCTGGCTCACTGGGACATCTGCTCCCCTAAGGGAAGGGACAGGAGTCACTTCCTAGCCTTCCCATGCCCCTATGGCTGCACTGGGGCGGGGAGAGGCTGCTCTCATTCTCTAGGAGAAGAGCCAGGCAAGCTGCCGGACCCTGAGTGGGAATGGACATGGGTGCTCCTGCTGGCATTTCCTTGTTGGTGTTCCCCAAGGGTAAAGTAGAACCAAAATCTAGAGAAGCTATTAGATTAGACTCAGTTGTTGTTGTTTTTTTTACATATCCGTCTGTTGCATTTTCCTTGTCCAACGCCATATGTCAAGAGCAATTATTTTCTTGGTTCAAAAGAAGGCTGACCAGTGCTTGTTGTCAATGAGCAGCTCTGGTTTCCTCTTGCTCCGCCCAGGGACTTACCTGGTTCATAAAAGAGCAACATTAATCTTTAATGACTCCTTGCTTAGTTACCCTGGGAAGCACTCCAAGTTCGGTGAGATTCTTTTGATGGAAGAGGTTGGAAGCATTAGCCAAACGCTTCTGCCGCAGTAACAACCACAAGGCCAACCCAGTCCTCAGCTCACGGCAGAGAGGACATCAGTTAATGTCACAGCAATCCCACGTGCTGGGCTTGGGCGTCCCCACTCCGTAAACGTGGAAATGGGGACTTTTTCCACATAAATGTGGAAGAGGGACTTTCCAAAGATCACGGGACCAGCAAGGGCAGTCTTGGATGCTAAACCCTGAAGGACGGAAACTGTTTTTATAAAAAGGAGAACAAGGGAAATGTGATAGAATGGCAGAGTAACTCCTCCTGGAAAAGAGTTTAGGATTCCCTGACAATCCCGATCTAGAATCTGGGCCAAAGAGTTAGTGAAAGTAATTAAAAAAAAAAAAAAATGCTGTGGGTTTTCGGGTTTTTTAAACATATTGACTGCGTAACCAAAGAACTGTCCGCTTTCTCTTGTCCAAAACAATAAACAAACTTCTTGTGAGAAGAGGGCTGCAAAAACTTAACACAAACACGTACTCTGAAAAGACTCGCATACAATATTTCACTACCCAACTGGAACTTCAGAGCTTGTAGAGTTGGCTTGTGATAAAAGAGAGGATGGAGGACCCTATGAACACAGAGTTGGGTTTGGACGCTTCTTGGCGGAATTAGGTAGCTCTGCTGCAGGTGACCGTGGAATACCACCCTTAGTACTCCGTTCTGCCCGGGCCAGGGCCAGCCACGTGCACCAAAAATGAGTACATCAAATACCACACAGAACGAAGGCTTTGTCCCCGGGATCTGGTGCTCCGTGGTGCCTCAGCGAGGTCTGTAACCTTAAACGTCCGTCCTATTCACTGACACCATTCAGGCCCCAGAGAAAGGCTTCTCCACATTTCTTGCCCTGTATTCTCAAAACAAAAAGTGCCTGCATCTGAACATCATGAAGTCTGTGAGCTGTATCCCTGTCAGCATTGGAGACGGACACTGTTTTGGGAGTGTGGAAAGATTTGAGCAGTGGGAGAATTTAGATAAAAGACGAATTAATGAACTTGTACGTCCTCTCCTCAGCGTGAATGCCGTGGGTTTTCTTCCTTGTCTCTGGATTCCCGTTTGTGGTTGGGAAGACTTCGCTAGTGCAGTATTTGCCACAGCTGCGCATGCCAGCCATGGAATATTTTGCAATATTCAGCATCACGTTAAACATTTTTATCAACCAATCAGTATATAACTTTGTTTTATGTGTGTTTCTGTTCAAAGCCGCCTTGCGTCATACGCACTGTTGATTCTTTAATGTGGAGCTCATGGCCAGCAGCAAAAGTCCTCCTGAACAAAGGTTACCTCACAAACACAATTCCTTCCTCTTGCATTTAGGAACGCTCAACAGCAATGCGGCACTGGGCAGGGGGATACTTTAAACAGCAAAGTTACCCGCCAAAAAGCACGAGTGTTTGAAAATTGTGGTACCAAACAGACCGCAGAAAGGACACTTGCTTACAGGATGGTAGCTGGGACAGGATCGCAGAGTGTCTCCTTGTTCCGCCTCAGCTGGGACCATGTGCCTCGGGTGACTGTGTCCGCCCCCAAATGACCGAATAAATACTGCAGACATTGGTCTGGGGGTTACAATGGAATTTTAGCAAGTAGGTGAATTCGTAAATGCAGAACTCATGAATAGAGAGGTCAACCGTATGCCATCTAAGTGTAACTTGTGTGAGGTCAGATGCTAACTTTTTATAGCATACTAATCAGTTGGGCACAGAAGGCTAAAATGCAAGCAATTTTATTTTTACAGAAAGATGTAATAGGATTTCATTAAATTTTCAAGAGTAAATACACAATTTTGGTTTTAAAGAATTTTGATTAAAACATTTATATTCATTCACTATAATTTATAATTTGGCTTTTAATTTTTATAGGTAAATTTAAGGATTTTAAGAAAAATAAATATTTTTTAAAACATAATTTTAAATCTTTTACATTTTCTTTATACTTTTTTGAAAATATATTAAAATCTTGGGTACTTTGAATCGAATTGCCTTTCCTATTTACTTTCTAGATCATTACTGTTATGGAAAACAAATTATGTGAACATCTTTATTATAATAATATTATTTATAGCATCACTAAAGTGAAGATAAGAAAAGTTAATTATATGGCGTAAACACTATAATAATATGTGAATTACGCATCTTTATTTTGTTGCTCACCTAGACATGGTCAGCCCATCAGCCAAACACCAGACATGTCCTTCAGTGATGAAATTTAGACATCTTTGGTACTTTGTTGACTAACAGTCATATAAAAATCATTGCTTTACATGTATTTTAAAATTTTGTTGTTAGAAAGATAAACTTGTCGAGCTAGGAGGACGGAACACGTTTTATTTAACAGTTTGTTGGTTTGACTTACTGCTTCTTAAAATCTAGACATCTGTGGCTCAGATCTCTGTCTGCGCTCTTGTCCTGGGACCCACACACAACTAGGGTGGGCCCGTTACTATGGAGACTGAGGGTGTTAGGGGGATTTGGGGGCAGCCCAGGCTAAGGACATGCTGGTATTCCGACCAGGTCTCTCTAGCCCCAAACCTCAGAACAAGAGATAGATAGCGCCAGCCTCAAATCAAGCTGGAAACTCCCCGTGGTAGTGCCGCACATGGTCCCAAGGTTGGCCACCCTGGCAGGCTGGTGGGGTGGCGAGGGTTAGAAAATGTGCGGTGGCTGTGATGCCGTGGCAGGGAGAGGATCCTCGGGTGCCTGGTGGGGTCAGAGGGTCATGTGTTCTGCTGACCAGAACGTGAAATCAAAGCGCTTTGCCACCCTGCTCTGGAAGAAATGCAGTGGCCCCCGCCAGCAGGACTGCATCCGGCCGCAAGTGACATGCTCTCCCACCCTAAGCATGGAGGCTTCCAGGTGATAGAATGTGTGTGTCGCGGGGCTCCCACCTCTAATTAGCCCCGAATCAAGGCTCCCCCAGAGGGTGTTTAAAAACTAAAACATGGAGGCTATCTGCCAAAAGTTCATGATATCACCTTGAAGTACTGAAGCTGGAACTGCGGATCATCCCAGGAGAGATTTGGCATATGTAAAACCTCAGGGGACACAGAAAGTGACCGATGTTCCACTTCCAGTACTCACTAGCTGTGCGACCTTGGATCATTTCTTTAACCTCTACGGGCCTCTGTTTCCTCATCTTGAAAACAAAAGCATAGTCTTGGATGATTTCTAAGGTCCCTCTTGCCTGCAAGGCCACGGTTTATCTGCCAGAAGGATTCCTTCTGTGTGTCTTGGACTATATTCAGTATCAGGATTACTTATTCCAAAAGGCAGCTGTTCTTTTGTTTGCTGGCTTCAGTGGGAACCCAGATATTTTATGATATCATGGGGGAGCGGGGGCAGCCGGTGCTCCCTGTCTCAGGGCCAGCGTTGCTGGCATTGGCCCAGCCTCTTTGGCTGAGGTCATGCCACCCACGTCAGGAGCTCAGAGGTGTTACCTTCAGGGAAGTACCCAAAAGACAATAGGTCCCTTTGACAGCATCAAGCCCTTTCGACTGTGATAGACATCCCTTGGGCTTTCTAATGGCATTCAGTCTGTAACTTCTTTAAACCATGACTTATTTTTATGAACTTATTCAAGAAATATTTCAATGGGGGATAATGACACCTTCCTCGTGGTATGGCTGTGAAGAGTGTACAGGTTCCCATAGAACTCTGGACAGTGTCTAGCACATAATAAACTCCAATAAACATTAGCTATTGAGGCTTGCTCCCTTAGGGTAACTGACTTTTTCTGTTAGGATGCTTGAAGAATTTTTCTTTATCACTCAAGTTCGCTAATTTAATTAGAATATATTTTGGTATTTGACATTCTGCATCCTGTTTTCTTGGAATAGTTTGTTCTGTTTAGTTGTAGATTTGGCCTTTCCTTTCATGCAAATTAACTCGATTATACATTTAAATACACTTCTATCTTATGTGTTGGGCTCTGAAGGACCACCAGTTATATTTAATCATGATTTTCTCTCCTCCATATCTATTTCTTTCTCTTTCTCATTTACATTTGCTGTGATTATCTTAAGCCTTTCCTCCATATCACTATTCAAATTTCAACAGCATCTATTCAGTGGCTTCTTATTTACAATTTATATTTTATTTCTTTATATTTAAAAAATATTTTTTATTGATTATGCTATTACAATTGTATCATTTTCCCCCTTTATTCCCCTCTACCCTGCACCCCTCATCCCACCCGTATTCACCCCCCTTAGTTCATGTCCATGCATCATACACATAAGTTCTTTGGCTTCTACATATCCCATATTATTCTTAACCTCCCCCTGTCTATTTTGTACCTACCACTTATGCTGCATATCCCCTGTACCTTTCCCTCATTACCCCATCCTCCCCCGCACTGATAACACTCCAAGTGAGTGAGCTCTACTTTTGTGAATCTGTTCTATTGTTTGCTTAGTTTGTTTTTGTTTTGTTTTTAGGTTCAGTTGTTGATAGTTGTGAGTTTGTTGTCATTTTACTATTTACATTTTTTATCAACTTCTTTTTCTTAGATAAATCCCTTTAACATTTCACATAATAAGGGCTTGGTGATGATGAACTCCTTTAATTTGACCTTATCTGAGAAGCACTTTATCTGCCCTTCCATTCTAAATGATAGCTTTGCTGGATAGAGTAATCTTGGGTGTAGGTCCTTGCCTTTCATGACTTCAAATACTTCTTTCCAGCTCCTTCTTGCCTGCAAGGTTTCTTTTGAGAAATCAGCTGACAGTCTGATGGGAACTCCTTTGTAGATAACCGTCTCCTTTTTGCTTGCTGCTTTTAAGATTCTCTCCCTGTCTTTAATCTTGGGTAATGTAATTATGATATGCCTTGGTGTGTCCTTCCTTGGGTCCAACTTCTTTGGGACTCTCTGAGCTTCCTGGACCTCTTAGAAGTCTATTTCCTTTGCCAGATTGGGGAAGTTTTCCTTTACTATTTTTTTCAAATAAGTTTTCCATTTCTTGCTTTTCCTCTTCTCCTTCTGGCACTCCTATGATTCAGATGTTGGAATGTTTAAAGTTGTCCTGGAGATTGTTAAGCCTCTATTCATTTTTTTTTTTTAAATTCTTGTTTCTTCATTCTATTCTGGTTGAATGCTTCTTTCTTACTTCTGCTTCAAACCATTGATTTGAGTCCCGGTGTCCTTCACTGTTTGTTCTCTGTACACTTTCCTTTATTTCACTTTTCATAGCCTTCACTTTTCCCTCTAATTTGTGACCACATTCAACCATTTTTGTGAGCATCTGATTACCAGTGTTTTGAACTGTGCAACTGATAGGTTGGCTATCTCTTCATTGCTTAGTTGTATTTTTTCTGGAGCTTCAATTTGTGCTTTCATTTGGGCCATATGTCTTTGTTTGGGTGCGCCTGTTATGTATAAGGGGCAGAGCCTTAGGTATTCACCAGGGCGGGGCAGTCCATGTCACTGCACCATGGTGCTGTAATGTGGGGGAGGGGTCTGAGAAGGAACAGTGTTGCTTGTTCGGCTCTCAGCCGGCTTTCAGTCACTTCCTCTGCTACCCACAAACAAATTGGGCCCTTCTGGTGTTGATTCCCAGGTGGGTTGGCTTGTGTACGTTCTAGGACCCTGTGGATTTCTCCAACAAACCCTGCTGTGAGGCTGGGAGTTTCTCCCTCTGCCTCAACCCTCACAGGTTTTTTCAGTCAGAGGCTTGAGGCTTTATTTCCCTTCACTGGAACCCTGGGTTGCATGGTCTGTCTCACTTTCCAGTTGTTCCTCCTTGTTTATCTGCATGCAAATGTGGGACCCCCTGGTCCACCAGCCATCACCTTGCCTGGTCCATCAGCTGCCACTTTGCTGCACATCCTCTGCACCCTGGCTGCCCATCTCTGCCCCTTGTAATGGTCTGGATGAATGTTTTTCTTTAACTACTTGGTTGTGGGTCTTCCATACAGTTTGATTTTTCTGGTAGTTCTGGTTGTTTTTTGTTTTTAAATTTGTTGTTATCCTTCTTTTGGTTGTGCAAGGAGGCACTGTGTATCTACCTACGCCTCCATCTTGGCCAGAAGTTACAATTTATATTTTAATTCTATGATAATGCTGTCCTCTGTTTGTTTTCTTAAATCTGAAATCTCCCTTTTCACCTCATTTCTGTTGTCTTACCATCTCTTTTGTGAGTTTGTGTTTCACTGGATTCATGAAGAAATTGTGAGGAATTTCCTCCTTTTGCCTGAGTCATGGTTTCTTCTCATTTGGGCAGCAGGTCATTTGCATGCTGCAATTCCCTACTTTGTTGTATGGTTTTATTGTTGTCACGATTTTTCTTCTCATTTTGCTAATACTTAGGGAACTTCATCCACTGGTCTGATGTGTTCTGATAGAGTGTGGGTGACTTCAGGACTCTCTTCCTCTTGTGTTTGAGATCACTTTGCCTTTTTCTCTCAGTTTCATTGTGAGGGTTGCAGGAACTGGCTGGGCAGGGGCAGGGGCAGGGAAGCTCAGTGGGCTGAGTGCAGGAGGTTTAAATGCCTGGGCTCTGCTCTATCTGCTGTGATTTCAGAGACGTGTCGGGATCTATTCCTCAAGGTTGGGTAGTAGACACCATTCCCTGGGATAGAACCTTAAACTTGCCAGGTTGCCCACGTTCAGTGTGTTGCTCTGAAGCCTTCACTTTGGTCAGAATCATCCCCATTGTTCCCTACCCTATTCTTACCCATTTCTCCCATAGCCACGGCTACCACTCCTCAGTCAGTGGAAGAAATAAATACAGATACTTGCATGCTTGGCTTCTCTCAGTTTTGTGGTTATTCTTAAGTACTCACGGGACTTTGAAGCTTCTCCACTGTAGCTTCCAGAGAAGTAGGAACCCTCCTAGGCTTCTCTGCTCTTCCCCAGAATCTTGCTTCTTTCCTTGGTTAACTGTTTTTGAAGTTTATTGTAGTAGGTGTGCCTCTTTCCTTATTTGATTGCTGTTGGTGAATTTCTTTTGGTTATTTTTATTTCTTTATTCTTTTGGCTGTTTTTGAGGCATTGGCAGAACAACACTCTATGAGAACATTTCAATCTGCCATCTTAGTCCAGGAGTCCTTTATTTATTTTGTGTTACCTGGCTAGGCTATTAGAATGTGAATTCCATAAGGACAGGGAGCTTGTCTGGTTTGTCCCTGTGTCCCCAGATCCTAAAACAGTGCTTGGCATATAGTTGGTGCTCAATAAATAAGTAGGATGGGTAGATGGATGGATGGAGCATAAAAATCAATTAGGAGACTATCACCACAGTTTCATGTAGGGATGATGTGAGCCTGAGCGGTGGAAGCAGAAATGAAAAGGAAGGGGTGGATATGAGACTCACTGAAAGTTGGAATGGAACGCAAGTGGGATGAGGGGCCATGAATAAGAAGCAAGTCTATCCCTTAAGGTAAATGAAAGACTCTATGGTTTCTGGCTTGAATGAATGGGTGGTGTCATTAGGCTCCTAAGTGAGAGAGGAAACACCAAAGAAGCAGATGATACTGGGTTCAGTTTGCACTCCCTGGGGCTGATATCACTGAGCTGCCTTAGACACAGGGCTGATGTTCAGGAGAGAACGGGACTGGACAGTCTGGGGAGCCATCAAAAAGGTGGAGGTTGAGGCGATGGAGTTCGATAAGAGAATGGGGCAGAGGAGTGAACCACACTTATTTGCATTTAAGATGGGGGAGGGATCAGAGCCAAAAAAGAAAAAAAATTAAGCTCCGAGTCCCAGAAAAAAATAATTATGTAGATATATGTCACATTCGTGCCCAATTTGACTTCCTCCAAGGTCCGCCTTCTTCCCTATTCCGCCCTACAGTCCTTCACCCCCCATCAAGTGTTCCACAACACTCAAAGAAAATGCAGATTTACATAATCTCAAAAAATGTGAAACCACTGCCTTTAGCGGCAGGAATGGTTTACTTCTTTTTGCATTCACTAAAGTGCACAGTATGAGTCATCTGAGGTTTGAAAATTCAGCAGGAACTAGGCATTTTAATACCCTAATCAGTGGGGCACAGGGGGTGGGTGTAGGCAAGCACCAGGCAGGAAATGCTGAGTGTTAGACAAGGGAAGATCCCAGAAGGTTCACCTTCAGTGACGACTCAGAGTCTGGAAACTGATGTCAGTACAAGTTGTGACTATGAAATGGAGCCAACTCTCTTCTTGCTCGGAATAAAGACCCAGGGCTGGGGACACTTCTACTCATCTCCCAGCCTACTCCCTCCCCTGCCTGCCGCCCCTCTATCCTGTAGCTTTGGACTTAATTTAGGGCTGGGGTGATGATTTCATCCCAAATCTCTGACTCTGATCTCTGCGAGCTACACCTGAGGACCCGCTGACCCGTGTGATCCCCAGGTGTCATCACAGGAATTGAACACTGGGAATCCAGGTTGAAGTGGAGTCGCCTTGGACTCCATGGGGCCTTAGTTACTGAAATTGCCATATGCAGATCTGAGCCAGAGAGTCTGGCTCCCTCAGGCAGGTAGGAGGTTCTGTTATGAATTTTCAGCTAGTTAACTTCAGCCAACTAGCCGAGATTTCAGAGTAAGCTTTATTGCCAATGGTCATGAACACCACAATGATAATCACTAATCACTGCTAAATTGATACTACTTTTTCCTATAGCTAATAATCATTATTTACTACATACTTACAATGAGCTGGGCGCTAGACCAAGTAACTTACACACTTGATCCCACCCCCCTTAATGACCCCGCAGTACACGTTATCACTTTTGTTTTATTACTGAGGGAACGTGGTCACTCATTTCTTCCTTCAGTCAGTGCTCGGATGCAGTGTCCATGACACGGATCCTGCGGATGGCCCACCCAGATTCCTTCCCCGGGCCAGGGGCTCTTCTCCAATGGCTGTGACTAATGGTAATGGCTAATGCCCCACACCTGCCCCTCTTCTCCCAGGAATTGCCTTGAGCAAATGGGACCTGGGCTATGGGACCTGCAGCCCGTAGCCGATTACTCAGTGACACAGAGAACTACAAAAGGTGGCTGTCCTCTTTTCTCAAGATGGGACCAGTTCTGTGTAATTCTTGCTCTAGAGCTCCCCGTGGAAGAAACCAGTCTCCAGTTGGGATTACATCCTTCCCCTCACATCCTCCCCCTGTCCTCGCCCTTTATCTTTTGAGTGCTTCATACATAAATGATGTGCACTGAACTCCTGTCTCGGGCTCTGTTCCTAGTGACAACACGGCAGGGGAAGGAGTAAAGGCTTCCATTTCAGACAGACCTGCATTCAAGTACATTGGTGTGGCAGCGGGTCTTGAATGAGTCAATTAACCTCCCTGGGTCCTATTGTCCTCATCAGTTTTTGAAATATTACTAATGTAATCTTCATTCCTTCCTTATTTTCAATAAACTTCCACATTAGTCTGTGTGTTGGGGACATAGAGACTAAACGGTGTAGTTTTGGCTTCCAGAGGTACAGTATTTTTCTTTCTAAGATTTTGGTGTTTTTTATTTTTAGAGAGAGGAGGAAGGAGAAAGAAACACCGATGTGAGAGAGAAACATTAATCAGTTGTCTCTCCTACCCTCCCCAACAGGGGACAGAACCTGCAACCTAGGTACGTGACCGGAGTCGGAATCGAACCTGTCACTTTTCACTTTGGGAGGATGACGCCCAACCAACTGAGCCACACTGGTCAGGGCGAGGTAGAGCGTTTTTCAAACAGAAGAATTAAAATCCCTCATCAGAGGTTGGTGGAACCAGCTTTATTGGATCTGGCCAGGATTTTGAAAAAAAAAAAAATAATGAAAAGAAGTTATCAGGGTACATCAGACTCAATAAGGGAGGTTCCATAATGCTTTATTGGAATTTATTATTCTATCTATGTAACATGCCTATTTCTCTATAGTTAGCTGATATAAAATATATGATATGATAATGATATAAAATGTATTTTTTGCTGGCCATCGACTTTAAAAAGTTCGAAAGCTACTTCTTACCTATGGGAATAAGAGACCATTGAAGGGGCATTTTATTTCAAAATTAATTTTGTTGTCATAGTTCTATAAGACTTTTAATAATAAGGAGTTTACACACAATTTTATGTTTGTACACATTTAAGGAACTCTACAATAAACAGGATTGGTCAGTCCTGAGGGGTGCTCGAGAATACTTTTCCCTTTAAGGCGGGTGATGAATTGGTGAACCATGTGTTGCAGTCATAAAATTACTCTCTCAAATGTCTTTTAAAAAAACACTTTATTGAGATATAACTACCACACAGAAAGCTGTTCAGATTTAATGTGTCCAACTTAAATTTAGAGTTAAGTATCCTTAAATACTGTGGGTTTTTTTTCTTCAGAACATTACTCAGCAAATTAAGACACTGGGTAAAATATAGAGATGGATAGTTAGAGTTGGATTTGTTAATGTGTCTATATATACACTTATGCATGTATATGCAGAGAAAAAAGAACGCAAGGCTCTCTGACAAAAGTCAGTGTCATCCTGAGAGGAGGCACTATTAGCGATTTTGACTTTCTCCTTCCACTGAGAGCCCCTGAAGTGGCACTCAGGAGACCAGACCGAGGAAGAAGGTCCCAGCCTATCCTTAGCTCTGTCTTCCGAGCTCTGTCTTACTAGGAAGCCCATGCCCCAGTCTGAGAAGAGTTCCTTCCCCACCCCTGCCGCCGTGGACCCCAGCTTCCTGTCTATTAGAAATAGACACAGGAACCCTCCTTTAATTTGGGATCTGGAAGCCCTGAAGAGGAAGCTCCCCTGCATCGCCACCCAGGCTCCAAACAGGAGGACATAACACAGCAGGAGGCAGGCATTCTCCTTGTCCAGCAAAATACTTCCACCTTGGTCAATGCTGACCTGAACGTCTTTAGCTGGTTTAGGCTCCTGGTTACAGCCCAGCCAATGAGAAACAGCCAGACTCAGCCAGTGAGAAGCCATCACCACCCTGAATTCTTCAAAATAGTGCCTCTCAGCTTCTGTAAAAGCAAAGCCCTCACCTGTTCTTCAGACCGGCCTATGGTTTCCGTAGCTCACTTGTCGTGAGTTACAATTCCTCTGCTGTTTTTGGATAAACCCATTTTGCTGGTAAAATAACTGGCTCATTTCGCTTTAAGGTCAGCACCTCTTTAATCCTGTGTTTTCACTGAGCACAGAGCTAGGCACATAATAAATACTTTTCAAGTAATCCATGGCCTCCTCTTCTGCCGGCTGTGGCCTGCAGGTAAGAGTAAATGGAGGAGGTTTTAAATAAGTAAGACAGAGGTGAATGGGAGGCAAGTCTTCGATCAGAGGCCGTGGGCGCTGGAGCCTGGGACAGGCAATAGGAGCTCATCCGTCATTTTGTTACATACGAGTGTTCAGAGAAAGGACCCTGACAGGACTTCTCTGGTCCCTAAGGCCACTGTGTTGGACTTACAGATGTCATCCACATGAACAAGGCTTCATAACACTCCACGCCCAGCGCTGTGTCTGGCTGTTCCAAGCCATTGGATGAATGCTGGAGCTGCAGGGGACGTAGGAGTGGGGGGAACCTGCCTCTCCGAGGGCCCTGGCAGAGCTTCCAGAGGGGAGGACAGGGCCCTGGAGCCCGGTTCCTAGAAGGCAGTCAGCAAGCATTTGTCAGGCAGTTATGAAATGAATGGAATGTCCACACCACAGAGACACGAAGGCCTCCTACTTCTACCACTGAGGTGGCCTTGACGTTGGGTTTGGAGAAGCCTGGAGTGCAGGACCCTCACGGCCAGGGCTTGCTTTGTGTGTGACCTACAACAAGCCTTTAATCCCCATCTGGGTGTGCACTATTGGCCTTAGTTAAGATATGGCCTCAATCCCTGGCTCTCGGGTGTGGCAGGGCCTGTGCTAGGTTTTTTTTTTAAATGTGTGCCATCCCATGTAATCCCTCAAGAGCCCCGGAGTGTCCCTATTTTGCAGATTAAGAAACTGATGCTGACAGGGGCCACCTAACTCCCCAATGCACACAGCTGTAAATGGCAGAGCTGAGATTTAAACGAGTCCATTACAGACTTTGAAACTAAAGGATCCTATGGCTGATAAGAATAAAATGATGAATAGAGAAAGTGCAGGTATTTGACACCTCTTAGGGCCACAGCAATAACCTCCTAATTGACCTCCTTGAGGAAGCAGTGTCTTAATTGCTGGATTGGTCCATTTCAGCTCTCTTTGATCTCATGATCCATGGAGAATACCCCACCTTATTTTTCCCTGATTGTTCAGAGATAGTTTACGATGTCTCCCGCTGCAGAGACAGACTCTAAAACGTTCCGAAGTGTTCCTGCCCCTATGTAATCTCCTCCCCACAAGTGTGGGTGGGACCTGGGGCTTGCTTCCAGGCCAAGATGATGCAGTCACTTCTGTGATGCGTTATATAAGGGCGCAACTTTGGTCTAGTGAGCATACTCCTACTACTGCCTTCTTAGCTCAAGTGCTTTCATGAAGCATGTGGTCATGCTAAGGAGGTCCCCCTGGCAAAGAACCAAGGATAGCCTCTGGCCAAAGCCAGCAGAACATGAGCTTGGAAGCAGGTTCTTCCTCTGCGGACCCTCAGATGAAAGCCTAGCTCCGGATGACACCTTTGGTGTGGCCCAAGCAGAGGCGACCCAGTGCATCTCATATAAACTCTGAGATCGTGAAGATGTGCTTTTAATAATGCCACTAACATTCTGGTGACCTTATTTAACACAGCCCCTTAGTGGAATGTTCCTGGAAGGCAGGGATGGCATTCTATTCATCTTTGAGGTCCTAGGGCCCTAGGAAATTTTGTGGTTCCCCCTGAGCTGGTCTCTGTCCCTGCCACCAACATATCCTCTGCATTCCCTCAGAGAGATTGTTCTAAAATGCTCACTTAATTGTGTCACTCTCTGCTTCAAACTCCTCCTCAGTGACACCCTATCATTTTTTAATAACTATTTAGCAATCAGGGAACTTCATCACTTATCCCCCGATTGCTGCTCCAGGCTTGTCTCCTCCCCTGCTCAGCCCCTTCCACTAAATGCTCCAAGCAAACCAACTGACCTTTCTTCCACCCCCTCTGCTAGGGGCCAGAGCACTTGCCCATGATGTGTCCCTGCCTGGACCAGTCTTCTTTGCCCAGAGAGTTCCTACTTAACCTTCACAACCCAGCTCAGGTATCACCCTCTCCTGAAGTCTTCCTATGTCCTCCCCTAGCCCATGGGCAACTGCCACCGTGCCCTCCACCATGGGAAACGAAATGCTATTATACCATGAACCGCTCTGAGTTGCAGTTTTTTTAACCACGGCTCCCCTTTTAATTTGTGAGTTTTCTGAATAATTTTGTAGCCTTCTCCTATGTGTTTTTATATTCCTCTTCAAGTCCTTCTCTTTCCACACTCCTTGCCCAGAAAAACCAAGGAATGGTTTAATGAGTAAATGATTGGCATTCATAACAACACCTGAAGCCGAAACCAGGTGCTCATGGGCCAAACAAGAGCTGAACTGGCTGCGTTGGTGGGTACAGCTCTGTAGACACCTGACGTGCTGCTGAAGCATGGTTTGCAAACACTGGAGATAAAATCTCATGTTGCTAACACTGTTCCTTCATTGTGAAGGACAGGAGAAAAGGAGGCCTAAGAAACTTCCTCTTTCTGCTGGAGATAGCCGTCTATTTTATGTTAAAACATTACATGGTGATCTTTCCTGAGACTTTGCACTTAAACACCCAGTGTGTAAACATTACACTTCCTTTCTGTTCCTAAAATATTAAACGAGAGGACAGGATTGACTCAATGGACCCTCTCGGGCTCTCTTGGACTTGCTGATCGAGACACTCAAACCCAAGGCCGACGACATCAAAACCTCAAAAAAAAAATGTCTTGTAAATGTCATGTAATTTACATGTCCCTGATGCTCTTTCTCACCACTTCTTTTTGTCCCTGGGGGAGCGTGGATGTCACACGAGTCCAGTTATCCAGAGAAAGGGACACGGGAGGGGTGTAGATGCTGAGGCTGTGAAGTTTCAGCTTTACAGTCAGAGCAGCCTTTTGTCACCAGCAGGCCCCGCGAGCCAGAGGAGATCCCTGGAGAACAGGTGTACGCCCTGCAAAACCAAAGAGCCAGTATCTTTAACTGACGGCTCGTTTCTAATGGAACACTGTCTTGACCCCACATTTCAACATGGGGGTTTAAGTTGGCCAAGTTCACACTGAGCTAGGAAAGGCAGGATCGCATCCTTTTAATCCATCTCTTATCAGTTCATGGTTGTTGCCAGATAATGAAAAGTAGAGTGTACGTAAGAACCGCTGGCTCAGGTCATGGCTGAGCCACGGCCTTTGGGCCTCTGCTCTGCAGTCTGATGGACAACAGAACCAATGCAACTGCGCAGAATCAGTTGTTTCAGTGGTTGGCAAGTCTATTTGAAACAAAATTGGGGAGGGGCGTACATGGGGACTAACGGGTGATGTTTTTAAAAAGCACAATAAAGATGAAATAAAATACAAAAAAAGAAACCAGACCACCGTTTCAGTACCCACATGTACACGGGGTCCTGTGCATCTGTAAGTGCCTCATGCTTTGCTGCAGGAATATTTCCAATCAGCTCGCTTTCCCTTCCTGGCACCTCTCCCAAAATACCCTTTGGGTTTAGGAGAGACAGAAAATTCCACTTGTTGCTTTTAGTGGACCTTGTTGACTCCCAAGTTAGAGCCGTTGATCATTCAACAAACACCGTTGAGTAGCTTCTCTACCGCAGACGCTGCAGGTGCCGATGCGGGTAAGGCATTATTTATTCTCTGTCTCGATGCGAAAGAAACAAAAGGAAGCAGATTACAACAGAGTGTGTTTGGAGAGACGTTTGATAAGTGGATGTATAAACTGACATCTATTATGATACAGGAAACCCTGAGACTACGGGGTGTGTCCAGGAGGAGAGCCAACTAGGACGGGGAGGTGGGTGTCAAAATGCACATTTTCTTCTTTATATCAACCTAGAGTTATGATATTTACTATTTGTATTTTGCTCTTTCAGATTCTGTCACTTATTAGTAGCAGAAGTGGGCAAGACTGTGTGTGTGTTTAAAATAAATAAGGCTATCTTTTTTAAAACAGTGTTTTTGAAAGATTAAGGAATTAATCATGAATAAATATTTATGTGTAGGACAAGGTGTTAGTGGCTGGGGGAGGGTGGGGTTGTTCACAGAAATGCCATAGCTGCTCACACTATCTCATAGCTGTTCACACAGAGAACTGCCAGCCTCCTGAGAATGGATTCTGGGAAGCCACCAGCAAGCCAGGTGACCAGGTGCTGTGGCTCCTTTGGTCTAGACACTTTAGTCTGTCACTACCCCCTCTACTCACTCAGACATCCTTTGCTCATTACTGGTTTCTCATTCTTAGCTCACACACATGCTTCATGAAACCCAGGTTTACTACGTGGCCTTTCCATTCAGTTCCTGATAATTCCAAAGTCCCATAAGAGGAGTCCAATGGACTGCCTCGTGTTTTCATGCCAGGTCCTTAACCAGCCTACGGATTCGTTGTCTGTGGGACCCTGGCCCACCTTGGTCTAATTAGCTGTGGACCCAGAGTGGTCCTTTGATTCCCAGCATTTCTTTTTCTTTAATTATTTAAACATCTTTTAAAAAATATTTATTTATTTTTAGAGAGAAGGGAAGGGAAGGGAAGGAGAGACTGAGGGAGAGACATCAATGTGTGTTTGCCTCTCACATGCCCCCTACTGGAGACCTGGCCTGAAACCCAGGCATGTGCCCTGACTGGGAATCCAACCGGTGACCCTTTGATTCACAGGCTGGAGCTCAATCCGCTGAGCCACACCAGCCAGGGCTGATTCCCAGCATTTCTAACAGGGAACAGGGCAGACAGATTCACTTGGAAGGGCAAGTGGGCTGCGCACAGGCATCTTTCATGTAGTTTTATATCTGGACGTGGGCTAAGCCATTTCCATGTCATTGGACTTCAGAGTTTCTGAAGACAGAGCAAAGACAAACTGCTCAGTAGGACCCCAGACCTCTCCACCATTTCTGGTGCCGTCACTGTCACCAGGAGACCAGAACAGCATGGGGATGAGGGGTCTCTGGGTGTTTTTAAGCTCATTTAGAGACAACCATTTACTCACTGAGTACCTACTCTGTGCAAGGCAGATTCTTTGATTCACTAACTCTTGAAACTTTTTTGGCATGAGATGCTCGGGGGGTGGAAGCCTACTTTTTAAAAAAGGTATACTTTTTGGAGTGCTTACCTATGCATTAACTAACAGACCTTCCTAAGAACACTACGGAAGTGGTGCCATTTTACAGGGCTCAAAACCGAGGCTCAGAGAATTTCAGTCGTGTTTCATTTCTTTTTCTCGTTTAATTGCCCTGACTAGGATGCCCAGTACAACGCTGGATGGGTGTGGCTACCGCAGACACTCTTCCTTTGTTCCTGGTCATAGCGGACCAGCGTTCATTCACTCACCATTAAGTATGGTGTTAGCTGTAAGTTTCCTCGTAGATGTCCTTTATCAAGTTGAGGAAGTTCCCTGTTATGCTTAGTTTCATAGCTATGATTTTTAAAATTCCATTTTAAAAGTGGGAAGATTAGAACCCTGAAAAATTAGGCAAACACTTCCTACAGTTTTAGATAACTAAGTTTAGAATAAGGAGAAATAGTGATAAGAATACATTCTGAACCCAGACTTCTCCGGTTCAAATCCTAGCCTCGCCACTTACCTACTGTAGAATTTGGGGTGAATTATTCACTGTTTTGTGCTTTAATTTCCCCATCTGTAAAATTGGGATAATAATAGTATCTACCTTATTAGGTTGTTATGAGGATTAAAATGTATAAGTATTTATGATATGCTTAGCACAGCGCCTGGCTAATAACAAATGCTACATGTTTTTTTTTCTTATGTTCACTTAAAATTCATGAAAGACAACTAGATTCTGCTTCAGGATGCAAGACAACTAATGCTGGCTTCCAGATATGGGTTCTGCTCCCTCTTTCCCCCAATGCCTGCCATTGCTGGTGGCACAGTTAGAATGTTAGGCTGGTAGAATTATCCTCTAGCCCAACCAAGACAGGAATTTCTTCTGTATGCGGCACCCAACCAGCTCTTGGCTGCCTTGTGAGCAAGAATTCTTCAGGCTGATTGTACATTCAGGAAGCCTGAATTTTCTAATTCTGGGGAAGACCCGTGATGTCTGTTAGGTGACAGTGAGATTTCCCAGGGTTGAGAAGATGAGTTCCTGTGTTCCCTGCCTGCACTGCTGGATCCTCCAGCTGCTTCCACCAGACACTTGATGTGCTCCTGGAATAGTCAGAAATAAACTCCATAAAGCGGGCTTCCTGAGGACTGGCAGCTCCCCTTTCCTGCCACTAGGGAACTGAATTGGGGCAAGGATAGTGTTGGCTCTTCTGCCTTAACAAGGATCCTTGCCCCTGAATTAGGGGCAAGGATAATGTTGACTTTTCTGCCTACCCAGATCCTGAGTCAGCACCTGAATATACCCTGGGCCCTTTTTATTGAACCCATTGGAGGTGGGAGAGGAATTAGGCTCAGTCCTTTCATGGTATGTTTTTAAAAAATTTAAAAGAACTGGACATGTCTGATTCCCAGGAATTCTCGGCTAGGAGACCTCCTTGTTTCAGATTGAACATGGTTTTTTGTTTTTTGTTTTTTTTTTTCCCTGATTGAGCAGCAGGATACTTTGCTTGCTTTAAAGACTGTTACATAAGTAAGAGATGGGTTTGCTACCAGCAAAGTCAAAATTTTCATTGAAATTCTAACTCATGAGAATGTGAGGACTGATTCAGGATTTAGATGTTTAAATCTTCTGAATTTGGCAACTCTGCTTTCGCTTTTCACTAAATGCTGTAGTTTTGGATTTAGAGAATTATGCAAAACACACTTGCAGCACCAGTTAAAATGGGGTGGGATCCCCAGGCCAGCTCTATGCGCTGATTCACCATCACCCTTTTTTGCTGATGGGAGGTGGGGGGTGGGGAGGGGCTCTTGAAAATGAGCTACAGGAGCCTGAGCAACCAGGTCTATGGCTTTCTTAGTTCCAGGACTATCCTTATTTAAAAAACCACTTTGAGAAGTGCAAGAGTATGCCAATGTTACATTTGCTGTGTGCATTTGGTAACAGATTAATGTGCAACATTAAGGCCTGTTTTCGATTGCACTGCAAAACCATCAACAGCTCACAGCCCAACCAGTCTTCCAAAATATTAGCGCGATGCATTTTAAATCTGCAACTTTGCAACGAGATGCCCACAAAGTCCCTTCCTTGAATTTGCATATTTTTGTACAAGAACACAAAGCGTTTAAGTAGGATTTTAGCCCGTTTTAAATGCTAAAAAATGGTCCCCATTATTTGCTTTGCTTAAAATTAGCACTCAAAACTTTATTAAAAACATTTTTCAAAAAGTTTCATAAAGCTAGACATCAGCAAGGCTCGACGACGGGGTGGAAAAATGGATCGTATATCTTTAACCCGCAAAAGTTAAAAGGCTTTTTTTTTTTTTGGTTAGCTAACAATGGAAACTTTTTTTTTTTAAGTGTTTCCCTCCCTCAGTCTTGCCAAGCAATAGAAAAAAAAAAAAAAGAAGAAAAGAAAAACTTGTTCCGCTGAGTTCAACCCCAGACAGGCTCACAACTTCCTTCCTGCTTTCCTCCCCCAAACCCCCGCCTATCACCCTCCTCCCTCCACCACCGCCCCCCCAACCCCGCCTCAACTTTTTTTTTTAAATCGCATATTGAACAAACACTGAAGTAGCCCTCAGCGGACACCGACAGGGCTGGTATCTCCAAAGCCGAGAAGGGAGTGCGGGGCCGACCCTGCGCCACCGCCGCCAGGATTGCCAGATCCCAGGCCAGGAGCGTTTTTCTTTCTTTCGCACTCTCCTTTTTGTCTCCCATAGCTCGGGGAGGAAATAATTTCTGAGCTTTGTAACTTTTAAAGCCATCTTGTTCTTGGGCCATGTAGTCTGCACAGGACCCGGGAATCTGAGAAACTGCAGGTAAGTTTGGCGGCATTTTACTGGCTCTCGGTTCTGAACCCTGTTTCCCCTCACTTCCAGTTCTGGGGAGGATCTGAGCGTTCGAGGTTTTGAAAAAGCGCACGGAGGCGGGCTGGGGAGGCCGGGAAAGGGGTTTGATTTGGAAGGGTGGTGTGGAGTCAGGGTGCGGAGAGAGCGGGGAGAGGCGAGTTGTCGGTGTTCCTCCTGCTTGCCTTCCGGGCCGCGGGCTCCGCGCCGCCTTCCCCCGCGCGCTCCAGGCGTCCCGGCGCGGGCGGCCTGGTGGCTCTGTGGGCTCTGGGCAAGGCTGCCCAGGATGCGGAGAAACCCTGTGCTTGGCCGCGCTGTCCGTGGCTTTCGATATCCGGCCCCCGGGAGGTTGCAGAGCCGGGGCTCCCGCGCGGCTGCAGCCACGCACGCCCTAGAGTTCCCCGGCGTGGGCTGGGGTCCCGGAGCCGGCAGAGACAGCTGTGTCCTCCGGCACAGGGGGTGCGGAGGCTGACTCGCTGTCTGCGCGCAGACACACACACACACACACACACACACACACACACACACACACACACACGCCCTTCCGCAGGGGGCTACGGCAGTGGGCAGCGAGTATTGGTTCCGGGCGCGCGCAGGCGCGCCCACACTCACAAAACACACTTGTTTGAGGACAGGCGACAAAGCCGGTGCTGAAAAATGCCTTGGCTGAGGCCCTGCCGCGCGCCCAGACCATCATAGGCGGAGAAACACAGTCCTAAGGCCAGGGCCAGGAAGGTAAACGTCAGGCACGCAGGGTCCTCCTAGACCCGGCAGGGGGAAGGCAGCTCCCGCTCAGGCTCCGTCTGAATCGGTCCGGGATGACTAGAGGGTGGAGCGGGGAGATCCTGACGTCCAGGGGCGGGGGAGGCCCCGTTGTACCCAATATAACCAGTGTTTGCTCAGGCCGAAGACCCGGAGAGGGTGGATGGGTGTCCTCACTCGCGGAGGCAGCCACGCCATGCACACAACACACTGAGGCACTAAGTAGTTTTGCATGGTCCCCTGCCCATCCGCGTGGCTCCGGAGACGAGTCTTAGAATTTGGAATTTGAAGGCAGCCCCATGTGCATCAAAACTCAGGGTGTGGGGTGGGAGTGCACTTGGGAAAGGCACACCCACCACCGTGCTGGCCACTGACGCCACGAGGGTTTGTGTCCCCGGTCGGTAGGTGAGACACCCAGTGACACCGGATCCCCGACAGATTGGGGATCCGCAGGCTGAGTCGTTCGCTCCCCTTTCCCCACACTGGCCCTCTGGTGTCCTGACTTTTCTCCTTGTGTCTCCACAGCGGCGCTGTTGTTTATGGAGCTTTGGGCGGGGGCTGAGCCTGAGGTCTTGCCCCTCGCCCGCCGCCCAAGCCATGCCACTACGTTTGTGCGCGGAGCGGCAGCCGCCGGGCCTCCGGGGCTGAGCCGGGAGCCCCAGGAGGAGGAGGCGCGGGCCGCAGAGCCGGAGCGGGAGCCGCGGTGGCGGCGGGCAGCGCGGGACCCAGTACTATGGCTGTGTACTGCTATGCACTCAACAGCCTGGTGATCATGAATAGCGCCAACCCGGTGAAGAGCGGCGGCGCCCCACGGGCCAGCAGCAGCGAGACACCCCCGCCGCCGGGGAGCTCCGTGTTGAGCCCCGGCAGCGTTTTCAGCCCCGGGAGAAGCTCCTCTTTCCTCTTCCCCCCCACCGAGTCGTTGTTGCCCGAGGATCCCGGGAGCCCCGGGGGCTGGCGGAGTGGCCGGCGCAGGCTGAATAGCAGCAGCGGCAGTGGCAGCAGCAGCAGCAGTGTGGGCAGCCCGAGTTGGGCGGGTCGCCTGAGAGGGGACGGGCAGCAGGTGGTGGCCACCGGTCCCCTTTCCCCTCCAGGGCCGGAGGAGGCCCAGAGGAAGCTACGAATCCTGCAGCGCGAGTTGCAAAACGTGCAGGTGAACCAGAAAGTGGGCATGTTCGAGGCTCACATCCAGGCGCAGAGTTCCTCCATTCAAGCTCCCCGCAGTCCGCGTCTGGGCAGGGCGCGTTCGCCCTCTCCGTGTCCCTTCCGCAGCAGCAGTCAGCCCCCAGGAAGGGTCCTGGCTCAGAGCGAGGAACGGAGGACCAAGTCCTGGGGAGAGCAATATCCAGAAACCTCAGAGGCGGACTCCAAGAGGAGTGCTGGGGCGTCCTGCCCAAGTCTCTCCAAGGACAAGGAGGGAGCGGCACCTTTTCCCTGCTTGGACTCCCCGTCGGCGTCAGGGGCTCAGGGTTCATCCGCTTCCGTGATAATTGAGAAGGGGGTCACAGCCAGACCCCACTGTGGCTCACCGGTAGCTATGGAAATTGACAAAATAGTCTCCCCTCCTTCGGGAACTCTGAGCTGCCAAGCTCTTTCGTTGGGGCTTGTTGGAGCGAACTCAGTGATGGCCACAGAAGTGGCAGCTAGAGCTACATCCAGTGGGCCACATCACCCGTACGGCCCTGCGCTCAGTGAGCTGTTTGAGAGGCCCCGGGAGCTCGGGGGTGTACATCCCCCAGCCCTGTTGGAGAGTCAGGGGCAGTTTCTGGGCAGTGAGACAAGCCCAGCCCCTGAGAAGGGCGGGCTGGTCGGTGCAGATCCCCCTGGGAAGGTGGGGAAAGGAAATCTGTCCAGTAGCTTGCAAGACTCCGGAGAGCCTGACTCGGGTGGAAGGCCAGAGGAGAAGACTGTGGACTTGCAAAGCTCAAAGCCCTCTGAGGCTCTGAGCTGGTTCAGGCCATCAGGAGACCGGTGCTCTGTAGGGCCCGAGGTGACCCACGGTGTGGCCGCAGTGGTCGAGGAGCCGCTGCAGCGCTCCAACAGAGTGGATGAAGAATCTGCGACACCCGGCTTGCATGGGGGCAGCAGCTTGGCACAGTCAGGTGCAGGGGAGGTGGAAGTGGGAATTCCTGCTGGCAGAATGCTGGAACCTGTACCCTGTCGGGAAGCAGCAAAAGATGTGAAAGAACCTCAGAGCCTTCTTGGGGACGGGGTGGGTGTGCAGCCTAGGAGCTCCAGGGCTTGCCTGGGCCCCATGGAGGAAGCCCCTCGGGCCTGGACGCGTGGCACTGGGGCACAATCCCAGGGGACCTGGGGAAGCCCGCCAAAGGACAGAGCCACTCACCCCAGCCTGAAGCTACTCTCCCCGGATCAGAGGGACAAGGCTTCTCCGAGTGAGGCCTGCAGCCCCAGCAATATACCTGCAGTGATCATCACAGACATGGGCGCCCAGGAGGACGGGGTCTTGGAGGAGACCCAGGGCAGCCCGCTCGGCAGCCTTCCCCTGAGGAAGCTGTCCTCTTCCTCTGCCTCCTCCACTGGCTTCTCCTCCTCCTACGACGACTCAGAAGAGGACATCTCCAGTGACCCTGAGCGCTGCCTGGACCCCAACTCTGCCTTCCTCCATACCCTGGACCAGCAGAAGCCCAGAGTGGTAAGTCTTGCCCTGAGATTTTCTGGAAATGCTTTCATGCCTTACATGTGCCCTGTTTTTCTGACTTTCTACTGAGTCATGAAGACTCTGAGAGGGGACCCTGGGACAGTCACAATTTGCTGTTCTCTCCAGGTGTGTTTGCGGGGCGGGCGCTTAGGCTCTGACCATGCGCTTTGTGGCGTGGGCAGTGAACACAAGTTTCTTCAATGGCTATTTCCAGGGACATCTTAAAAAAACATTTTTATGGTACCTCTGGTAGGCCACCACTCACTTCTTAGGAGGATCATATTCGTGAATGTTACCACAACCGTCCTGATTAATCCCCGCCAAGCGTGAACAGAGCTGCTAAAGGTAGCTTTTGTCTCTGATGAACCACTTAATTCTGCGATTCTTCTAGGCAGAGGAAAACTGATAAGCACATCATTGAATTAACTCAGCCTCTGTACTATGAGGCCAGGAAAATGAGTGGTGTGATTCTCTGACAGGGTCCTGAAACCTTTAGATGTGGTTGTGGTGGGTCTGGGGGTAAAGACCCACCCAGCTTCAGTAAGCTAAGTCAGGACATCGCAGTGTTCGTGGGGCTGGCACAACTAAGATACAGGTTGCTGTATGAACTGAAATGAAAACCATGCTTTGCATTTCTTTAATAACAGAAACGTTCTATTAGGTCGAATTGCCTCAGATAGGGACCTGGGTGATATCTCTAGCGTGGACAGCACCTAATGGGTACACTTGGTGACAGGTACAGGTATATTCGTCTTACTGACCTCTTGCTCTGGCTGTGGCTGTAGACAAGAGTTTATTTCTATTGTGGTTAATCTCAGTCCTCGGCTGTTTTCACTCTTAGGATGATCAGAGTGTTTGACGGAAGACATAAGCATTGAAGCTAGCGCTTCTGAAAAGGTCTGGACTTTCTCTTAGCTTTTCCAGAGTATGGGGAATTTCCTAGCTCAGTGTACAGGGGTTCTGGTGCTGCCTTGGGGAAAGTCTGCGTTTCACTGTAGCAGGTAGCCTCGTGATTTCATCTTGCATATCCAGTACTACTCATTGTACCTCAACGACTTAAACCGCAGCAACTGAGAACTTTATATTTCCACTCTGCATCCTTGTCTAAGGTATTTTGGACCTGATAGCATGTTTCTCTCTCACTCCCACTTCAGATGTCATAGTCTGGGTACTTGAATGCTAGGCATTTCTTTTCCTGGAACTCCGCTTTCTGTTGATGATGGGGAGGCAAATGTGTCCACCAAATCTGGCCCCAGTGAGCCTGGCATTCCGTGGCCAGGACAGGGCCTCAGGCACGGGCACACTGCCTGTAGAGGAGGGACGGTCCACCTGGAAGAGGATGGTGATGAAGGACAGGTGGAAAGTGTTTCTCCTGGAGATGCGGCCCAGCTTCCTCTGCCTTCTTGCCTACAATTAAAAGCCCAGCGAAGGGGATGGTCCTCTGTTCACCCCTCCTATTTGCTTTCCAAACCCCGAAGCATCGCCGGCACAGCCAAGACACCTTAACTTGTCCTCCAACTTTCCATTCGCCCTTTCTAGTGGTGGATTCGCAGCTCCTATTGGCTCGTTCTCAAAACAGTGTGTGCCTCTCGATGTTTGAGAAGGGCTCTTGCCTGGAAGTGAGATAAAGGGGAGCTAAACAGTGACAGATGATAAGTGTTATTTTTCATTTGTCAGAGGGAAGCTGACTGAGAAACCCATAGGGCAGAGTGGTGTTTTCAAGGTAGCTACCAGGTCCAGAGGCAGAAATGACACCTGCCCTTTGTCCAGCTTCCCTCCCACCATCAAACTGGTTTCCAGACACCCAGAGGGTGGCAGGGCCGGGGAAGAGCCCCCTGACACCTTTGCTCCCTGAATCATGTGAGGCTGACAGTGAGCATTGGGGGTGGGAGGAGGGTGGGCAACCAGCTGGAAATTACGGGATCCTGGGGATGTTCCAGCTTCGGGTTGA
Organism: Anoura caudifer; assembly: GCA_004027475.1. Lineage (NCBI taxonomy): Eukaryota > Metazoa > Chordata > Mammalia > Chiroptera > Phyllostomidae > Anoura > Anoura caudifer. The sequence continues at coordinate 473,806 of PVKU01000351.1, read as the reverse complement.
GTGTTTGCATGAGAAGCTGTTTTCTTTTGTACAGATTGTGGTGGTGGAGACTTCCTTGAGACACTGTAATGTCTGCTCATTGGGTCAAAAACCCCTCAATTGCCTGATATTGATATTTTGTCTGCAGAAAGCCAGACATCTTGATTGGCTGGGCCTCTGGGCCGGGCTTCTCAGTGTTTTGTAGATAAAACCTGAGCCAGCTTCGTCTGAGGCACTGCACCACCAACTCTCTGTTCTCTTTTTGGGACTTTTCGGCTTGTTTTTAAACATTTATTTATTTACTTTTAGAGAGATGGGGAGGAATGGAGAAAAAGAGGGCGAGAAACATGATTGGTTGGTTGCCTCTCATACACACCCCAACTGGGGATCGAACCCACAACCCAGGCATGTGCCCTGAATTGAACCCTCGACCTTTTGCTTTGCAGGATGACACCCAGCCAACTGAGCCACACCAGCCAGGGCCTGCTGCTTGTTTTTATGCTGCACTCCAGGTGCACACACCCTCACACACGCTCACACACATTCACACAGCTCACACATGTCCACCCTCACACACACACGTACACAGAAGTTTGAAACTGCGTGTTCAACCTCCCAACCCCTGACCCTCAGGGGTTTTGATGCTGCTCCACCTTTCCTGAGAGTTAAACCTTTCGTGCCTGCATGACAGGCACGTGCTGTGGGGGAATGACTGACTATGTGTGATGCTGTGTGCAGGCCCAGGTGACAGCCCAGAGGAGCCTGACGCTGGCTGCTTTCTCAGCCCTCCTCCTGTCTGGTCTCCCCGTGGCTCATCAGGGTTGGGAGTCCCAGAGCCCATGTGTAGGGGAATTCAGAGGGCTTCCCTCCAGTTAAAAACACAGTGAAAAAGCAAGTTGTTTGGAAGTGCACTCTGAAGATTACTTTAGCACTTAGATTATGCAGAGTATCAAAGGTCTTTTTACTGGGAAGGAAGGCCCACTCTCCTCCTTGGCTTCCATGGAAAGGAGCTGGCTGTAAGTAAGGACTTCTCAGAAACTCGCAAAGTACTTCAGGCCTTGTCTGCTGTGGCTTCTGATGAGCCCGACAGATACGTCTGTCCCTGAAATAGAATGTTCCAAGTTTTTGCACCTGATGTCTGTCCGTAAAGGATTGGACACTTGAAATTTGCTCGGAAGAAATTATTACGTCTTGTGTTCAGTGGCTGAAATTGAGGCACATTTATTCTTCACTGGAGTCTGAATAGAAGCAAGTTGCACTGAGCAAGGATGGTGTTCTCTCTTGTTCTTTAAAATAACTCAAAATTAATCAGCAGTTCTTTACTTTCCTGTTATTCCATTTAAGAGCATCTCAGCCATTGAAACACCAGACTTTAAGCACTGTATTAAAATATGTGTGTGTGTTACTTTAAAAAGATTTTATTGATTTGTTTCAGAATTGTGCTATCACTTATGGGTACAAAAAACAAACAAACAAACAAAAACGTTGGCCAAGTTAGCTGTGTGGTGGAGGGTGGTGAATATGTAAAGAAGTATAATACAAAATCTTGGGCTTTTCGGTTCTTAACTACTTTTAAGGGCCACTGGAGTTTTGTTTTGTTTTTTGTTGTTTTTGTTTTGCTTTTCTATTGACTAGTTTTGTTGTCTTTTTTTTTTTTTCAGTTATGGTTGACATGCAACATTATGTTATTTTGGGGGTACAACATAGTAGACATTTGTATAACTTACAAAGTGATCACCCCGATAAGTCTGCTACCCATCTTTGTTGTCTTTGTTTGGTGAAAAACTAACTCATACATGTACTAAAAAATTCAAAGAGTGTATCGAGGCTGTATGTGGTTTTGAAAAGTATAAAACTTTTATTTGTGGGCAAGCCAAATTAAAATTTAAAAGCCTCAGAGGATCACCCTTTAAAAATGAAGGTAGTGATTAGGACTTGGAAGTAGAAAATTGCTTTCTGGATTAGAATGTGGAAGGCCCAGATCTGGGGGTGGGGTCTGAGTTCAGGTTGAACCTGCAGTTCTTGAGAGGGGGCCCCCTTCCTCTTTGTCAGGTATGTGGAGAGGATCTTTCTGGCAAGGCCTCTGTGCCTTCCAGACCTGGGAGGACCCTGGGTCATTCATGTGAGGATCTGGGTGTTACTGCAATCTGTTTAGGGACAAAAAAAGCAAGACTCAGAGACAAAGGGACCCAAGGGCACATTCCTGGGCTCTACTCTCTGGCTCAGTCTCCTCCTTTTAAAATGTGACATTTGGATGAGGATGATCTCATGAAGGGGGCCTGTCTAGCTCTAACTCTCTGTGACTATATACTTCTAGATATTTGATTTAAAACTTGATGTATGTGACACCTCAGGGTGTCAGGAAGTGTGACAAGATTCCTTCGGTACCGACCTCAGGCACTGTGGCTGAAACTGGGCACCTTTACTTTGTGCTTTTGTTTCACAGCCATTCATTGATCTGCTTCTCTTCTCTTTCTTTACTGGAAGATTGGTCTTTGTAATTTCACATTGAAAAAAATTGTCATCAAAATAAATCATCAGTATGATACCCAAGATTCTCATTAATAATTAGTCCGATAGCAGAGGCAGTGCTGGCTGGATGCCAGGACATTAACCCGAAAAGGAGAAACATGCTGTTGCTTGAGGGCTTTGGCCTCCTCAGATATTTCAGTTTGGAAACTGAGGCTTTGCCGGTGCAAAGCCAAAACATCACTTCAAAGGTCTTTTGTTTTGTATCAAAGGTAAAAGTAAGTTAGCCAGCTAGAAATTCTTCCAAATAGAGGTGGGAAAGGTAGAGAAAAAGAGAGACCGATGTTCAGGCATTGCAAAAACACAGCTCAAGCTCCACCCAGCCTTTAGGTTTTATAAGGAGAACATATAAAACCAGTCAGTTGCTGCTTTGAGAAAAATGTATTTCAGGTGCAAGATAAATCATTTTCAGAACTTTTGTTTTTAAGTACTGAATCGCTTCAGCGTCACGGGTCTGATTTTGCTGGCACATACCTGTTCCGTGTAGTTACAGATTAGATTAGTTCTGTGTAGTTTATTTATATTCCTAGGAGGCTCGATAACATTGTTTAGGCTTATTTTATTTTGTCAGATTTCGACTTTGTTATCTACAGGTAGAATTTTTTTAAGTATTTAATGGAAAGAATTTTATATCTTGATAGAAAAAACCTGGTGGACTTCAGGTAATCTCGGGAACTTGAGTGAACTCAGAAGTCCTGTTGCAGTCATACCTTCACTGCGGAAGGCTGACAGGACACGAGACCTTGGTGTTACAGGTTATGCCCCCTGTGCCCTCAAATCCATGACCAGTGTGCTGGCCGTGACTTTTTTCCAGACTAGGTTGAAGTGGCACAGATGTAATTTTCATGAACCAGGAGAGTTCATTGTTTATGAAATCACACCAAGACCAACTGTGAATTCTTTAGAAATATGAAAAGCCCTTTATTTGGCATGCCAACCGCCATTTTGTTATCTGGATGTTTGGGATTTTGTATATCCAGTTCTTCCGAGGACGGTGGTGTCATGAGCACTCTCAACGTTGTGGAGAAGAAACACCCAGAAGTACAGCCTTCCCCCAGACCAGTGGGTCCAGGCTACCTGACTGTGGAGGCCATCCTGAGGTCTGGCAGCAACCACTGGCCTGGTCACGTGACCCTACAGTCAAACTTGACCTGCCCTATTTCTGCCACCAACCTTGAATCTCACTGCGGTCCTTCTGGACACCTGGCTATTCATTCTTCCAGGGGTGGGATTGTTATTTTTAAAGACAAGTCTCCTTGGCTGAAAGACACCATAAATGTATATGACCTCAGTAGGCAGTTAGGTCTCTGTTTTTGCTATTAAAAAAAAATAACAAAGACTTAATCTGTAGCTTATATAATTGACATAATATAAATTTGGGTCTGGAAAAGGCTTGAGAGCTCATTTCTTCCAATATCCACATTTTACAGATGAGGAAAGCAAGTACAGAAAGGATCATTATAGCCACAGGACCCACATTTAATTCTTTTCACTTAAAAACTTCATTATTCATTAGTGGGTAAGCTCCTTACTCACCTTGGGAGATCTATGTTGGTTTTAAACACAGAACATGTTTTTAAAACATTTGTTAAAGCAATGGGTGAGTGAATGAAGGGCTAGATGAGAGGCAATATTTCGTTATCTGTCTATAAAAGAAATGTTGAACTGAACTTCTAGTCAAGATGGCGGTGTAGGTAGACATGACTCGCCTTTTCCCACAACCACTTCAAAATTACACCTAAAATATAGAACAACCATCCCTCAAAACCATCAGAAATCGAGTTGAATAGAATTCTGACAACTACAGAACTAAAGAAACCACATCCATCCAGACTGGTAGGAGGGACGCAGATGCTGAATGGGCTGGTCCCACACCCATGTGTGGTGGATAAAAATTTGGGAGGGATATCTCAAGCATGAGGAGTCCCAGCCCCAAAGCAGGCCCCCAGGCCAGGGTTCCAGAGCCAGGAAGGTAAGTCCCCACAACTTCTGGCTGCAAAACCTGGCAGAGACTGAGTGGGTGGAAGAAACTGCTGGAGCCCCAATCAGTTCCTCTTAAGGAACCCACTCAGACTCACTCCCTCTGAGCCCCAGCACCAGGGTGGCAGCTTGAAGGGCACCAGTTGGTATACAGGGAGAGACCGAAGTATCTGACATCAAGGCCAGCAGAGGCCATTGTCCCTTTGTGAAACCCTCCCCCCACAGAGCCAATAAGCTGGTGCCATATCTGAGACTCCATCAAACTGGCTAACACTGTAACCTGCCTTGGAGACCCCCAGACTTACCCAACTTACTGGCCCACCCAAGCTGCTTTTCCATTTGAATGGCTGGTCTTGGCTCATGCTTCACAACTTCCTAAATCCTCTCAAACAAGCGACAGCTGGCTTCAGTGAGCCCCAGGCCCAGCACTAGCAGCAGCCATCTCAGACTGCTTTATAGCTTATGCAGGGTGCCCCGGGTAAAACACAGGTGGGGGCTGACCTTTGCCTGCACCACCCAGAAAACCCCAGGGCCAGCGCACCCAGTGGACAGCTACAGACCACGTCAGAGCACCACCACCCTGCGCCTGCACAGCTGATCCTCCATGGAGGGTGGAGGTTGGTGGTCAGTGGTCACAGCCAGTCCTTGCAGCTGACTGCCTGGGTGAATCCCTCCCACTGATCTGCCAACAGCAACCAAGGCTCAACAAGGGTGTACTCAGCCCACACAAAGGGCATACCCTGGGTACCCAGCTTGAGTGATAGGGAGGCTGTGCCACTGGACCTTACAAGACACTTACTACATTAGGCCACACTACCAAGACATGGAGTCAAAGTAGCTCTATCTAATACATAGAAATAGGGAGGCTGCCAAAGCAAGAAGATAAAGAAACATGGCCCAAATGAAAGAACAGATCAAAACTCCAGAAAAAGAGCTAAATGAAATGGAGATACACAATTTAACAGATGCAGAGCTCAAAACACTGGTTATAAGGATGTTCAAGGAACTTAGTGAGGGCCTCAACAGCATAAAAAAGATTCAGTCAGAAACAAAGGATACACTAATTGAAATAGAAAACAATTTACAGGGAAACAATAGAGTGGATGAAGCTGAGAGTCAAATAAATGATTTGCAACATAAAGAACCAAAAAAAAAACCCAAAAAACAAAAAACACCCAACCCAATCAGAACAAGAAGAAGAAAAAATCCCCCCAAAATGAGGATAGTAACAGCAGCCCCTGGGACAACTCTAGGAGGTCCAACATTCACAACCTAGGGGTGCCAGGAGAAGAGGAAGAGCAAGAAATTGGAAATAACATTTGAAAAAATAGTAAAAGAAAACTTCCCTAATTTGGTGAAGGAAATAGACATGCAAGTCCAGGAAGCACAGAGTCCCAAACCCACTCCGTAATTAAAATGCCAAAGGTTAAAGATAAAGAGAGAATCTTCAAAGCAGCAACAGAAAAGAGTTCCCATAAGACTATCAGCTGATTTCACAAAAGAAACTTTGCAGGCTAGAAAGGATTGGCAAAAAATATTCAAGGTCATGAAAAGCAGGGACCTACAGCCAAGATTGTTCTACCCAACAAAGCTGTCATTTAGAATCGAAGGGCAGATAAAGAGCTTCCCAGACAAGAAAAAACTAAAGGAGTTCATCATCACCAAACCATTATTATATGAAATGTAAAAGGGAATTATCTAAGAAAAAGAAGATCAAAAGTATGAACAATAAAATGGCAAAAAAATGCATATATCAACAATTGAATCTAAAAAACAAACTAAGCATACAAGAAGAACAGAGACAGAATCATGGATATGGAGAGCGTTTTGATGGTTATCAGATGGGAGGGGGTAATGGGGGAGTGGGTGAAGAGGTGAGGGGATTAAGAAGTACAAATAGGTAGTTACAGAATAGCCATGGGGATGTAGAGTACAGTATAGGAAATGGAGTAGCCAAAGAACTTACACTCATGACCTATGGACATGAACAATGGTGTGGAGATTGTCCGAGGGAGTGGGAGTTGCTCAGTGGAGGGGAGCAAAGGGTAAAAATCAGGACAACTGTAATAACATAATCAATAAAATGTAATTTAAAAAAAAATAATTGTGCATGTGTGTGGGTAAAGGTTCAAATCAATAAATTGGTGTTCAGTAAATAAACAAAATAATGGCAAAAAGGAAAAAGAAAAGAAATGTTGAACCATCTGGAAGAGGCAAGCTCATTGCTTATTCCTGTGACCTTGACCCGTAGGAGTAAGGATGACAGACGCGGGTGTAAGAGACATGGGATGAAATCCCAGTCTACCCGTGGCGCGCAAGGCCTCTGAAAAAATGGGGAGAGTAGGTGTGGCTTCCTGGGGTGGTGAGAGTTCAGTGATGCAATGTGTATATAAGGACCTAGCATAGCTCCTGGCACATGATAGAGGCTCCAGAAATGTTGGGCAAGGTGGGGTTGGGAGACATCTTGAGCATTGGTAAGGCAGTGTCTGCCTGAAAAATTTGTCAGGCCCTTCGGAAGAAATGCTCTGTAGTAATCCTAGGATTTTGTTTAGGTCTCACTTTCATCCCAGTACAGTCGTGGAAGATGATTCTGTCTGAGCCAAAAAGGCTGGAGTGAAATTAAATTTCTCCAAGACTGGTACGCCCAGCATAGGCTATTGTGGAACCAGTTTCATGAAGTGTCTTTCGTGGAATGTTGAGAACAAGGCTGGCCTTACTTACCTTCTGTTTAATCTGTTTGCGGGTGTAGTTTCCCCGTGCTCAGTTGCTGGGTTGAGGATTATTTTAAGGCTGGAAATCAAAGAGACCTGTGGACACAGAGCTTGCGGCAGAAGCGCACACTGTACGCAGGCCTCAAGGAATAAGGTCAATGCTGACACCTTTTTGCAGAGTTTATTCATGGAAGACCACGCTGTTGTTTCTTACTTGAAGGCAGGGCCTTGCAAACTTTCTCTGATGAGTAATGACTTATCATCATCATCATCATCATCATCATCACCATCAGTTTACCGGTAAGCAAGCACACATGGTATTGGCTAACTTGTGTGGTGTGTTACTCAACATTTTCATTAAGTCACTGTTAAAAACCCAGTCTTTGCCCTCCATTGAGCTTTATTTTATTGACTAGATCTCCCTTAATGGAAGTCCATTCAACAAAAGACTGCTAGTCAATATGTACTACATTTTTTTTAATTTCCTGAAATTTTCACTTGTTTTGTTCCGAGCCAGTGGATAATCTTCATAAGTGACCAACAAGTAGAAGCCACAGACAGTAAGCAAGCAGAATGAACCTCTCCAATCCATATTTACGTACCATGTTTTAACTGGGGGTGGGGGGCAGGGGGAGGAACATATGTTTTTATTTCCCTGTCTCAGAATATGTAAGAGAACTTTGCACTCAGCATGAGGTGGTGATGGTTAATTTTCGACTAAAGAAGATCCTCCCTCATGAAGTTCACTGTTATCCTGTTCATCTAGCATTTTACTTTTGTGGTAAGATTCTGGGTGGAAAGGGAAAATCTAGCGATACAGCATCTGAAACAAAGACATTGAGATTATTTCCGTTGACCTGGTGACTAAGATGAGGGTTTACATAACCCAGAAATGATAATATGTATTAATGATGCAGGGTATGGTCTCATCCTGGCCAAGGAAAACGCATCCAAAAGGGTGGTCCAGCTGCTCACATTTATAAAATCGGTCTTTATGCATCAAAGCACAGAAATTAGGTACTTTTGCGTCTGGTTTTAGGGGCATTGACATTGGTGTTTTTGTTTTTGTTTTTTTACCCCATCTTAAGGGATTCTCTGCATTCTGCACACGCCCCCCCCCGCCCCCCGCCATTTAATCAGAATGAGTAAACTGATTGTACTGTTTTCCAAGAAGAAGCTGTAATACATTTTATATCACCAGCACTTGAATATTTTCAGACACTCTGGGGAGTATTCAGCCTGCCACAGGGCAGAGGGATTTGGTTCCCTGGTGACTGGCCATCCACCAGCCCAATCTGCAATCCCTCTTGGTATGTTGGGAGTTCGTAGGACCTGGACAATTACAGGAGAGGTCACTGTACCCCCAGGCAGTTCCCACCAAGTGTTTTTCCCATTTCACTGACATTCTTTCCAGGCTCAGCTCAATTTGTTTTCTCCTTTTCTATGGCAATTGATGACTGAGTCGTAGACTGTAATTCAGCAGGCTCTCCTGTTGCGTGCTTCTGGTAGAAGGGGGTGGTTGTCCAATCCTCTGCTCTGTGTGGCTGTATATTGTTTTCTTTTTTGCAAATTAGCTATCTGAAGAGTAGATTTAATAAACATGCCCCAGAACTGTGGGGGCAGGACAGGGGCTCGGGTACGGAGAGGAACTCAGGAGTATCACTTCTGTAATTCTTATCTAACCTGAATCTATTAGCAGGAAACTGAAAGGACCTGTGTATGACAATGAGATAAACAGTCTTAACAATGTTAAGTGGAAAATCCTACCAAAGCCAATAGTTAAAAAAAAATGGCTGAGAGGTTTGGTTGGGACAGCAAATCCTGAGACCCTGATTGCTGAGCCGGGGTAGGGAGCTTGGTCGCTGGGTGTGAAAGCTGGGAGATTAGGAAGACAGCATTAGGGTTTGAGAAACTACTGAAACTCTTACAGATAGCGAAGTTGGCTAATGCAGGGGACCTTTTGAAAGTGTTGTAATTGATACTATAGTCTGAGTGAGGCCATTGGAATCTTTCCCTCCTCTTTGACATCATTGGTGTGGTCATAATACTCCTGAGTATTGAGCATTTGGGAAATTCCAAGTAATTTAGGAGACTCTGGGTCTCCCCCAAGAACTCTGCTGGGTGTACTCTAGGAATGCAATGAGCTGGGAAGACTAGTAGTGACTCTAAGAGTTGGTCTCCATTGGCTTTGATTTCTCCATCTGTAAAATGGGTATATTGCTGAAGTCTTCCTACTAGATGAGGTCTTTGTGAGTCTCAAATGAGATAGTCTTTGTAGACTCCTTTTGAAAGAATATGTTTTTTTTTTTTTTTAATCTTCACCTGAGGACATTTTTTCATTGCTTTTAAAGAGAGAAGAGAGAGAACCATAGATGTTAGAGAAACGTTGATCAGTTGCCCCTTTCCCCCCTCAGCAACCTAACACGCCTGGACTGGAGATTGTATACACCGGCCCAGACCACTGAAGACCAGACCCAAAACCTAGGCAAACCCATGGCCTTTAGGTAAGGCCTTTAGGTGGTTGGTCCAACCAACCGAGCCACACTATCCAGGGCCAAATTAGTTTTCAGTACGAGTGCTCTGACATTGCTTTTCAAAGCTTTCCAAAGGAGGATGGACCGGAACAAGCACCGCGCTCATGCAGGATAGCCCCACGTCTGCGTTGGTGAAGGACATTGGTAAGAACTGTGTCAGAAGCAATCTCCACGTGCACAGAGGGGCCTGTTCTGACACGGACGGCACAGTGTGGGTGGGAAGCAGGGGCGCGTCAACAGACATTCTGGATTCCATCCTGGCCCCACTTCCACAGCTCAGCGTAGCCTCCTCCTGCCTCGGGGACCATCTTGACCAGTGTGGACTGTGAACGAAGCTTCCTGCCCCTGTGGTTTGCTAACTTGTAGGTGGGGGTGCAAATGATGGACAGGAGGGAAGAATGGAGTGAGCCAGCCCAGAGCCGCAAAGCAGCGGTCTGATGTTTCTGGAACGGGGCTCTCAACCTCTGCATAATTGAGGGGAGACTGCACTCCACCTAGAGCCTGAGGACATTTAACGGGAGCATTGATTCTTCCTATACCATGTGGTGGTTTTCTTTTCCGTGTCCTGGGAAGTGAAAGAGAGGAGTTCAGCAAAGTCGTGAGCTTTTCAAGCAGACATGACTTTCAGCAAATGTATCCTGGGCCCTTCCTAAGTATGGCTAGGCCTGGAAACCTCTGCACACAGCTGGACCTCTGTTCTGGTGGCTGCCCACGTTGCAAAGTGGACTTGACCCCAGTGGCTGCCCAAACAGCAGGCACTTATCTACCACCTCTGTCTGCACATACTTGTGCTGAGGAGAATGGCTTAATTGATGCTGTCCCTGACCTTGGGGCCCTGCCCTCTAAGCAGAGCTGCTGCCAACAGACATATTTGAGATTTGCGAAAGTCAAGGACAAGCTGTATAGCCATTAAACAAGCACATTCATTAAAGATGAGTTAATAAATAATGGATCGGTGCTGGCCTGTGACATGCAGGGAGCTTCAGTGTGCGCTGTGGAACAGGGAAGAGGAATTGAGTTTGGGCAACAGGCACTGGAGGAGTCTGGGTAAAGGCCTTGAGGGTTTGCTGTCCGTTCAGAGTGCTCAAGCTAAGGGATTATTCTGGATCCAAAGACTCCGGGAGGTTGGAAAGAAAAAGGACAACTCCCCACCCCCACCCCCCCAAGCCTTTATGCCTTGCACTGAACTTCACACAAACTGACACTCCACTGACAAAGGGTCAGCGCCTGGGTAACTGACAGTGTGCTCTTGTGAGGCTAAAATAGGGCCTCCGGAGACGCCCCACCACCACCCCAACTGGAGAGGGACAGTAGGTGTTTATGAGCCTGAACTTTTGGAGGGGAGGGGAGGGGGGTGCAGAGGGCCCTGGTGTGGAGTCACGACAGTCCTGGATTCGAGTCTGAACTCTACCACTTCCTGTCTGTGTGACCCTAGGGAAACGTCCTACCTTTCTGCCCCTCGGTTTCAACATCTGTAAAATGGGACCACTACTACCTGCCTTAAGGTTGTGAGCCTTAAATGCGGTAACGTGTGAGGTGCCTAGCACAGCGTGCGGACATTCTCAGTGCTCGATAAACAGGAACTAAACTGCACGGACCTGCGAGGCAACTGTGACGTCATTCCTCAGCACGCTAACTGAGGAATGTTCAGCTGGCGCCATTCTCTTTGTTCCAGTGACAGTGAAGGGCAGGGGCGGGGGGGTGGCAAGTCCTGCGTGCTGGTGGCCTTCTTCCCCTTAAAGAACAAGCGGGGTCCCACGCTGAGTTTTGTAGGAGGAATGTGCTAGAGTAGGGTTGTTCTGATGAGCAAAGTAGGGAGGTATTCTGTCCACTGGAGAGGGGGGCTGGGACCAGCCAGACCTGAATTCACACCCTCCCTTGATCCCGGACCTTGGCAGGGACCCACCTCTCTGAGCCTGAGTTTCCTTGCCTCTAACGTGAGGATAATGACCCTCTCTCATGGGCTATTACGAACATGAAATGAGATCATGCAGCTCAAGTACCTGGCACGGAGCAGGCTTGGATGGAGGGAACCCCCTGTCCCAGCCCCCCTCCCCCTGGTTGTTACACCAACTTGCCATTACTGAGTCACCTCATCCCCGTGCAGCTCCCTGTCCCCGATGATGACAAAATAGGCAGCAGGATTTATTTTTCCGAGGAGGTTTCTCAGTTGCAGGAGAGGCCTCACTTTGTTACCAGGGCTCAGAACTTGAATTTAAAAACAATCCCCTGTATTCAGCTGCTGTGAGGGGTGTCAGGTTACACCCCCCACCCACCCAAGCCGTGCCCCAGCCTCTGTTCTGTTTTAGAGGTGGAAACTGGCTGAGCTCATCGGGGCGGGCACAGAAGGCCCAGCTTTTGGGGGGGGGGGCGGTGTGGAAGTCTCCCTCCCTTCTCCCCTCTCCTGCTATCAGACTCACCGTGGCTCCTAAGAGGGAGAATGAAATATCTATATGTCACCACTGCTTTGTACAGCTGTGGCTCTTCTTGCCAGGGGGACCCTGAACATGTGTGTGACTTACCAGCCTGCATCGCTTCCCTGTGCTGTATCTGCTCCGGGCCAGACACATGTTTATGAAAACAGGATCTTCCTCGGATTGAAGAGATGCTTTCCTTCACTGCACACCCAAACTGAGGCCTGGGGGCCAGGCTGCGGGTAGGGAGTCCTAACCCTAACTGCCACCCCCACCCCCTCCTTTCTCAAGTGAGCAAAGGAGAGCCTCCCAGCACTTCCCCAGTCACTGGCCACTCTTTGCCCTTGTCCTGACTGAGCTGCCAGGACCCCGGGCCAGACTTGGTTTTCTGGACTGTACCTCAGGGCTGGGATGGTGGTGTGAAGGGCATACCCAGTCAGGAGGCTGGGCCCGGCCACATTGACCCCAGACATACCTAGGAAGGCCAGGGGGACCCTGTGCAGTCTGACGGGAAGTGGGGCTGGCTGGTGACAGGTTCCCCCAGAGCATCTAGGCTCTTCCTCAGCCAGACATCATCACGGTCTTGGGCACCCTGCCTGCCAAACACGGGCTTCTGCTTTGCTAGGCACTTGATGTGTGACGTGGAAATCCCTCTTTCCTTCTTGGCTGTGATTTGGGGCGGGCAGTCTGTGGTGTTAACCCTTAGGGTGAGCATCTTAACTGAACGCCTCACCTTCTGGCACCCCAGTGCGGCGCTTAGGTGTCTAAGCTCTGAGCAGAAGGCCCCTTCATGGGGCGGTTTTGGACCACGCACCCTTCCGGAGATTTGGGTCTCAGGCTTCACCTATGCTAACATCTCCTCCAAGCTCCAGTCTCCTCCTGCCCTTTGCGAGGATGGAGGGACTGATCTGGGAGGAATGAAACGGCCAAAAGAACTTGTTAGCCTGTGGCAGGCTGGACCTCGGAGGTGGTCTGAACAGGAAATGTGCGGGACAGTAACTCCCTTATCGCCCCAACCTGGAAATACACACAGGACGTAACTAGTTTCGATCCCAGGCCAAAGCCATAGGGAGCAGCGTCCGGATGCTGTTCACCCTGCTGGGCGACAGACACTGCACATCAAATCAGCCTGCCCCGCCCGCCCGAGGGTCCCTTCACGCCTCACTGCAGGCTCCTGGCTCCCGCCGAGAAGCTGACATGTCCTGCAGGTCCCAAGGTGCTGCCTGGCACCCTTTCTTTGGCATCCTAGGCTGGCCTGGATTTCCTGGCCTGTCACCCTTGGCCTCAAATACCACATCCCCAGGGGAAGGCAGGAGAGCGAGTCTTACCCAGGAGTTGCAGGGGCCCTAAGGGTGGATGTGGGTCACCCCGGAGGGAAGTGCCCTGAGCGTCTCAGGTGGCACAGTGCTGGGGACCATTAGTCTGACCTCTGAGTGTGGTTTGTGGATGTGCGACACTGACTTTGGGAAGAAGATTTCCAGAACTTCAGAAACTAGTTCAGTATGCCCCCCTCCCCCCATGACCAGGTTTTATAAAAGAAAATACGAGCCCCCAGTTGAGATTTTAAAAATGCCACTGTACCCGGGACGCATGGAGAGGGCCTGGCTCGTCAATATTTCTTATGAAATTCACCGGGAGGTAGGGCACCAGTGTTCAGCACACTTACACTGTGCTGCGGCTGTTAAAGGGGCTGGACCATCTTAGAGTGCACCAGGGTGATAACATACTAGTAGCTGTGATTTCTGAAGTATCGGACGTGCCATAAATCAGTTCATTGGATTTTTGCAAGGTGCATCTTATTTTCCTCCTCTTACATGGAACAGACTGAGGATCCCACAGATGGGGGTGCCGGTCCCAGGAGTACAGCTGGTCAGTGGCCAGGCTGGGATCCCCCCTCTCTGTCATCTGTCACCTGTGACCTGGAGAGCAGAGGAAGGTGGTGGAGCTCTGTGCAGAGGGGGCTGAGTTTCCAGGCTCCTGCTTTAGGAGGATGGGGGCTAATTGCACTGAAGGCAGAGGAAGATGGGGGACTGAGGAGGGCTCTGAATCACGGCTTTGGGGGTGGTTGAGGGAATCAGGTGGCTTGTTGCCTTGGACATTTTACTTCCGGGCATGGGGGGCAAAGGGGATTGTCTTTACATAGTTGCCCTGGAGTAGCATTTTAGTCTGGTCAAGATCAGTTTTCTATTCACAGAACTGAGAGTGGATTCTTTTCCTTCTAAATGAATGGGTCTTTGTACAAAAACACAGACTCTGAAAGACAGGGAACCACAGAGAAGTGAGCTTCTGGACCTGCCTGGCAGCCCCAGGCCTGGCAGAGAGGAAAGTGGAGAACTCCTAACCCAAAGGGGCAACGGAAGGTTAAAGTTCCTCACCACCGCAGACAGAGCTGAGCAGTGAGCCCCTGACCTCGGGGAGAGGGGTGGGGAGGGCATCAAGTCATTTGTCCCACAGCCTCGGCCCCTACCTGCCTCCTCTGGCAGGGAGTGGGAGCATCACTGCTGCCTGCAGGCCCGGGGTGGGGGCGGGGTGGGTCTCAGCAGGTGGAGAGTGTGGGTCTGTGCTTGTCCAGTTTCTGCAGGCCACCCAGAGACAGCGTCAGGGCCTCTTCATTTCTTAGGTTATTTTGTGCAGCCCTCAGGCATTCTGGACCCTTTTAAACCACCCAGGTAAAAGCCCACGGTGGGTTTCTATTTCAAACATACCATTAACACCTATACAGAATTTGAGTGCATCAACTTGCATTACCTGCCTGCAGGTGTCGGTTACATCAGGAGACACTGGATGGGCAAAGGGAGAAAGTCTGTCCCAAAGGGGCAGGGGGCCCAGGCTTTCAATAGATGGTCATCTCGTGGTTCTTTACCGACAAGAAGAGAGTTTCTCTGCCATTGCTCAGTGGGCTGAGCTGAGAGTAAGGGCGTGAACTCTTACGACAGTGCCACCACAGCGAGGTGGCCTCTGTGTGAGGGCCATGGCACTGCCACATGGGACGGTGAGCCAGTTCAGTCGCAGGTGGAATGACCGCCACATTCTCAGAGACTCTTCTGCTTGAGCTCGGATTACTCAGCCTCAGCCTTGTCACCTGAGATTCTGATGAAACTGTCACTTTCAGGAGGGGACGTCTGTGTCGTTTCCAGTGTTTGGCTATTAGGAACCAAGCTGCCGTGAACATTCACGTACAAGTTTCCATGTGACCGTAAGCTTTCGTTTTTTGGTGCTAAATGGTCTCGGGAGTGTAATTGCCAGGTCCCATGGCCGTTGCGTATTTATTTCTTTAAGAAACTGCCGAACTGTTTTCCAGCGTGACTGCACCGTTGTACATCCCCGCCAGCCGTGGAGGCGTGATCCAGTTCCTCCGAGCTCCCCCAGCCCTCGGTGGCGTTACTGGTTTTCATTGTAGCCACTCTGATGGTTACTCAGGGCTGGCTGCCTCATTGTGGTTTTAGTTTGTTTTTCCCTAACAGCCTTGAACATCTTTATATGCTTATTTGCCATCTGTATACCCACTTCATTGAAATGATCTGGCTTAAAAAAAATAATTCCACAGAGGTGCTGTGAGAACACAGGCAGGTGTCAAACACCTCGGGTGTTAACCCCGTACCCCCAGCCCTGTGTGAGCTTCACCTCTCAGGGCTTCAGGTGAGGGTGCTAGTCATCTCTGATGTCCCTTCGTGCCCCAACCCTCTCAGCCTCCCCTGGGCTGGCTCCCCCAGTACACACATCGCCCTCCCTGCAGCCGTGTCTCCACAGGATCCCACCGAAGCCGACGCACAAGTGCTGAGTTTAAGGAAAGGTGCCTATGGGTTGTGGGGCCTGGGCCTAAACACAAAAACAAAAGAACAACTGTGGAATGTCTCCCTGCCACCCTGCCTGGGCCTCCCTGGAAGCTGCGGCCAGGACCAGGCTCCTTCTCTGTGGGGCCCTTTCCCGCTTCCCTCTGTGTCTCTAGTGGGGCCTGTGCTTCAACTGGAGTTTTGCAACATGGTCACACTGAAGGTCCCAGAAACGCTTCCCTTATGTCAATCAAGAAGAAAGGAAAAGTATGTGTATAACTTAAAACTGCCAAGACAGTATTGACTGAAATAATTTTTCTCTTTCAACCCGAATTGCACCCTTTCACCCTAGGCTGCTTGGCAAGGTTGTTGAATTTTTTTTTTTTCTTCCTTCTGCCTCCTGTCTTGGATGGGCAGCAGGAAGTCGTCTTGAAGGTTCCTGGGATCGATACCAGTTTCAGGACCTGCTGGAGGGTTTGGTGTTCATTGGGAAGTAGGGTCGATGTCATCTGCTTCGGAGTGTATTTGTTTTGGTTTTTCTGCTCGCTGTGCATGGGACCTCACAGTATAGGAAATAGGCATCCCGAGTCTTCCTTCCAGTGAGTCATCGAAAGTGAGGAAGCATGGCTGTTTCTCCCTTGGTGTAATGAAGTGTAACATTCGCAGGATCTCCTTTGGCGCATTTGTGTAGACAAGCTGCTACAAAGAAGAAATTGTTTTCTATGGGGACTTAGAGGGGTTTTGGAAATTGGGCAGAGGAGTTTTACATGTGTCCCCTGAGCCCGGGGAAGTGGAGATAGTCTCACGAAGGTAGATGGTCACAGGCTTTTCCCACAGTCCCTGTGGGCCATTAGAATATTCCAGAATATTTTAATGGTCCTTTGATTGGGCCCAAGGCCGAAGATGTAGCTGAATCCCATGATGGGTTGGTTCAGAATATTTTCCTCCTTTGGTAAGTTTTTGAAAACTTAGGTTTGATTCTGGTTTGAGCTTGTTCAGTGGACTTCAAAGAAAAATAAAAACTCTTGTTACATTCTGGATTCCAACTAAAATTTGATATTTGTGCTTGGTTTGAGGTTGAATAAATGAAATGTGATAGGGTCATTGTTGAGCAGTTCATTTGGATCCAAGTCACTTCTCCAGATAGCATCACTGCTATAAAATTTATTTTCTGTGAACTTGGATTCTTCCAGGATGGTGTGTGTGTTGATCTCATTTCTTAAATATTCTGATAACTAAGAGTTACTATACTCGTATGTGCGATGAACTAAAACTAACAAAATGCTTCCCACTACAACTAGCAGAGGTTTTGCTCAATGCACAGACTTCGCCTTTTGGGCACCAGGCGGAGACTTGTATCTGCCCTTTGTCATGAGCTAGGCTTCGGGAAAGGGCGAGTTCCTTATTCGTACTGTCCCCGCACTTTCACTGTGTGCTGACCGCATCAAAGCTATGCTGGCCCGTAGGGATCTGTACTAAGTAAAGCTTCATCCCTCCCTCCTAGGAATTTTCACTGCAGTAGAGGAGGCAGGTCACGATCTCTAACATCTATTACACATTTATTATGCAGTAGGTCTTGAATGAGGAGCTACGTGCTTAAAATACCAGGATGAATACCAGGATGTGAATCCAGGCGTTCTTACCATAGAATAGCGTTTCTCAATGTTGGCCTTATGGACCACTCTTGGTATTTTTTTGGTCTGGGGGGATGTTCTGTGCACTGTAGGATGTTTAGCAGCATCCTTGACTGGCAGCACCTCCTCATGGTTATAATGACCAAATGACAACCAAAAATGTCTTCAGACATGGCCAAGTGTCCCCTGAGGGGCAACTCGCCCCTGTTGAAAACCACTGCTCCAGCCCTGGCTCGTGTGGCTCAGGTCGTAGGTTCGATGCCCAGTTAGGGCATGTACCTAGGCTGCAGCCTCGGTCTCGGGTCAGTCTGCAGTTAGGGTGTGTGCAAGAGGCAGCCAATTGATGTTTCTCTTCCTCTCTCTCTACCCCTCCTTTCTCCTCTCTCTCAATAAGCATGTCTTCAAGTGAGGATAAAAAACATAAATACAAAAAAAAAAAAAACCCCGCTGCCCTAGCACATGCCCCATAACCAACACTCATTTTTGTGCTTCCCAGGTAGTAAGTGCTGCAATGCAGTATCCATGCCTTTACGGTGACAAGTCCATCCAATTCGTAGGACAGATGCCACTCTATCTGCAGTTGACAAGAAGAAAAATATCAGAAATGGTGCTGAGTTGATTTGGAAGGAATTCACCTACCTAGGCAGAGAAAGGGGAAACATATTGGGAAGACAAAGGCCCACGTGCACAGAAGCACGAAAGCATGAGAAAACAAGGCGGGTGTAAGGGGTGTCAGTTTGTTATGGGCCCTTCACTTCCCTCTCTCTTGCTGTTTTTTTGTTTGTTTGTTTGTTTGTTTGTTTGTTTCCTCCTTTCAAGCAGTAGCTGGGCTCACAGCAGTTATATGATTCTTCCTTTCAGGCAAAGATGTTAGTCTGGATGGGCTAGGTTATGTTGCAGTAACAAACAGCCCCACAATCAAGGGCTTAAGATGACAAAGGTTTATTTCTTGCCCATGCTACACACCTGATCAGGGTCAGCCGTGGCCTCTGCTACGTGTTATCCTCACCTTGTGACCCAGGCTGATAACGCAGCCCCTCTTGGAGCTTTGCTGATCACCATAGCAGAGGGTATGGGAGTATGGTGAATGGCGGACTGGCTTGTAAAGCTTCATCTCAGAGAAGCAGCATGAATCACTTCTGCTCATAGCTGACCAAGCAGGTCTAAGGTTCTCACCTAACTGCAAAGGGGCAGGGGCGTCGAGTCCTACCATGTGCCCAGAAGGACTGGAACTATTTGAGGAGCTACCCTACTGTCTCCTGCAGATGGCTAAGGCCCACACTTGGGACGTACAAGCAGGGACAACCGCCACCTCCTTGAGAGCCTCCTAGCTTAGCTTTAAAGAATGGCCTTTTGTCAAACTCAGTGAGAACTTGATGAGCAAAAGGAGAAATATTAAGCTACTAAGGTTCTAAAAAAATTGAATTCTCTGAATAAGTCCAACAGGGCATCGTGGGAAGGGCCCAGGTCACAGGCCCGCATCTTCAGAGTTAGGACGTTGGGAGTGGGAGAGGCTGTTCGAGCCAGTGGGGCCGGGATGCAGTCGGCTGGTTTTCATGAGGTGGGGGTCGCTCTTCAGGATGACGGTGGTTGTCCGAACACCCAGGAAGCTGCCTCTGGCTCTTTCTGTGGTAGACAGAGCCCCTTCCAAGCCCAAGCCCAAGCCCAAGCCCAGTGTCCTGTAGATGGTGTCCTTTGTAACCTCTACACTTACAGGGCTGCTCTGAGTAGGTGCGAGCAGTAGCCCCTGAGAACATTCGAGATGATTTTAGAAAACACAAACAAATTGCTCGTAAACGCAGGAACGCTGTCCTGGCCAGAAACGCGTTCACACCGGGGCCCTGTCCCAGGCCCTGGGGCGGAGAGATAGACATAGCCTGGCTGCTGCGGGTCTAAAACGGGACAAAACCGGAAACCCGCGGGGAGGATGCAGTCCTTGTCACCCCCTGACAGAGGGGACACAGAGGTCTTAGAAAAATAGAAATAAAAATAGCAGTCACTAGCCACTTCCCTTCCCAATGAAGGGCTCTTCCCAGACCTGCTCCACCGTGTCTCTGAGCTGTTTCTCAGCCTGGTGTGCAGGGAGCCAGGGCAAGGGAGGTGGACAGAAATGGGGGAGGCGGGGAGGGGCACAGGGGTTGACTCAGAGGGAGACAATTAGTAACAGCCTGGGAACTCGGAGGTAGGGGCATTCCACAGATGAGAAGAACCTGAAACAGCCAACTAGGTCCAGAGTCTCCTCACTTTGGGAGTCTTGCTGGAACGTGTAGGCACAAGCATGTGGGTGTGCATTAGTATGCATGTACACGTGTGCACGTGTGTGGGTGTAGGGATAAGTGTGCATGCGTGTGCCCCCGAGGGGAGGGCTTCAGTGGAAGGCTGGTGCAGATGGGCGAGCGTTAATGACCGTCCATCCTGTGGTTTGCTGACAGCTGCCTTACCTGGGTTGTGAGTGCTTCCTCCCTCTGTCAGGGACTTCGGGGTGCTCTATGATGCACCCCCCTCCACCAGCCTGCACTCTTCTCGCTCTGAGGGCAGCAAGCTGAAGGAGCCCTTCCCGGGGCTTCAGCAGGCTCTGCAGAACCGGAAAGTGTAAGAATGGAGTAAGCCTTTGAGCTCATGGGCCTGGACAGACAGGCAGGCCTGAGAGCGACAGGCTGCTGAGTGGAGGGCCTGGGCAAGGGCCAGCCCCCTACCTCCCAGTCTGCTGCTCCCTCCACCACCTTTGTTTTCTTGGCTGGGGAACGGGCCTGCATTAGGCTGAGCAGGAAGTGTGTGCAAATGCAGCGGCCCTGGGAATTTGTTTCGGAAACCAAGGCCCGCTGCAGTGGTTCTTGCAGCTCAGCTTTCATCACCTTCTTTCTCAGTTGCCCATGTGGTGAAGGGAGGCTGCGAACACTCGTTTACCCTTCACCTACCCCAGGATTGGGATTGTGCCCTCAGTGACCGGGGGCACGGGCGACCAGACTGCTGTGGACCTCACGAGGGCCCAACAGTCCCCAGCAAGAGGCTCCCATCTGCTGGGGACAGGGCACCAGCAGGGCTCTGAGAAGGGCTGTTTCCAAGTGAGCCTTGCCCACCCCTCAGGTGGTAGGAAGGAGGTTACACCCCGCTCTTACCCCGTGCTTTGAGGTCTCCGGAAGACACAGGTGCTATATATAAACCAAGACTATTATCTCACTCTTGCTAAGTTTCCACCCTGGCAGCTTACTGTACACCACCGCAGAGATTTCCTGAAGCCCCTCTCCCAGACCCGGGGGGCCAGGCTGGGCAGCCTTTCTGAGAAACTGAACATTCTCCCAGGGAGGCCTGGTGCAGGGCTTGCTTGGGCAGAGGGAGGGAACTGTGGGGGCCTAGAAAAGCAACCAACCTCACACTGCTGAGCTGTCACTGACTGATTTGGGGGACCAACACGCTCCCAGCTTGCCATGAACCCCCTCTTTCTTCCCCTTCTTTCCTTTATACATGGGCCTCTGGGTTAGGGATGGAAATTGTGGTTTGAGGGATACTAGGTAAAGGCAGACACCCTAGTGAGGTTCAGCTCCACCCTCGAAGATGATGGGCAGTGCTCCTGAAGGATTTCTGTTGGCACTTGTAGTCTCCATAGCAAATGAGAGACAGTCCAGATGGGTAGGTTTCCATGGTGACTTGAAATTTCCCTGCGCAGTTTATCAAATGGGGCATTACTGGCATTGTTTGTGACTGTCTGGCACAGGCAGGTCATTTCGCATCTTTGGCCCTTGGGTCCATCAGGAAGGGCCAGCATCTACCCCTCTGGTATCACAAGGTAGAGTACAGTGCCACCCCCACCTCAGGCTGGCAGGGCCACAAAGGGTCAACTCTGTGGGAAATGAGCCTCACGCTCACTCTTGATCTGGGTACCATGTCCCTAGATCCATGCCCCTTGTGGAGGTGGCAATCCCCCTGCATGCTCCCGTCCTCAGGTGGGCCTGTGGGAAGAGAAGACCTCTCTGCCCTTGACCTGTGGCTGTTGGAGGGAACCCACAGCCCCCTCGAGTGGCCAGAGCCACGGGGTGAGGCCCCTGGGTCCCGTGAGGGTCCGCACTAGCCCGGAGACATGAAGCAGCAGATGAGCAACGCCCCATCAGGCTGAGAGGGAGACTGCGGAAGAAAGGAAAAACGTTTCTACTTGACTACGTTTCACAGCCTTTCTTCCTGCTGTTTGAACAAGAGGTGCTGCGTCTTCACTTTGCTCCGGGTCCTGCAAATGAGGTGGCAGGCCCTGCCCCACTCCTTCTTACCTGCCGTTTCTGAGTTTTTCCCTCCCATTTCCAGAAAGAAAAAAAAACCAACTAATGAAAAGGGATCCCTGTAAATGTAAGAGAGTCCCTGTGTTTTCTCCCTTCGGTTCTGAAAGTCACGGTCACCAGCTGCTCCTCCCCAAACTTCTTTTCACTCAATGCCTGTTGGCCCAGCACCTTCGACAGGAGGCAACAAACCAGGGGACAGAGAGAGACAGGGAAGTGTCATCGGTCTGCCTGTCGCTGGGACTTGACTGAATCTTTTGGCCAGTTGGTGCTGAATCTTCCTCAGTCAGTGAGCTGTTTCTTCACAGGCATGTACCATGTGCCAGCTCTGGGCTGGCAGCTGGCCGTGGGCACAGCCCAGCAGGGGTACCAGGCAGGAACCAGAAAGCAAGGTTCCAGGAAGTGAGGCCCCACTCCCACCGGCCAGCTTCGCTAAGGGATTGTTTGTGAGCAGGTAGATAGTGACACACCAAAGCAGTTAAGCAGACCTTGCCCTTGGCCCGGGTGACTACGCTATAAGACATGGCCTAGTGGAGAAAGAACTTTAGCCTCAGGGGACCACAGATAAGGTCAGTCTATAGACAGTGGACAGGCCAGGGCTGCTGCCTGCTGCCACTCTTCACCATTTGTCCACAAAGTCATGGGAGCCGTACTGAACAGGTAGGTCAGGGACCTGTCATCGCTTCTGCTTCACCTAAGAAGTTCTTGTGGGGGGAAGTTGGCTGTGAGGAGCCGCTGGGCTCCCTCCCTCCCCAGCCTCCACCCACAGCCTGCTGCATAGTTTCCAGACCTCTGAGGACCGCAGTCATGCCTGCCCCACCCTCGCGTTTTAAGTGTCCACCACTTCTTGTCTGTTACTATAAAACGCACGTTAGACCTTCCTGGACTCATCGGAGACCTTGCAAGGCCAGGCACTGGCCACCCTCCTTCCTCAGGCCAGGCACACCCAGAGCTGTCCAGACAACGGCCGGGGGGCAGGAAGGCCATCTCTTTCCAGGGCACAGGCAGGGGCCTTTGTGTGTGGCAGAGAGGGGAGGCAGCTCCGAACAGGGGCAAGGGCTCGGAAGCCTCACACAGGGACCATCCTTTTACTGGAAAGTTACTTGTTGTTTATCTGGGATTCAGAAGTAACTGGGTGTCCTGGACTTTTTCCAGGCAGCCCTACTCCAGAGGGCAGTTCGTCCCAGCCTTTGTGATATGCACGTATCCAGAAATGAGAAGCGTGTGGCTAGGAGGCCTCTAGTCCCCTGTTAAGGGATCAGGTGTCTGGAGCTTTGCTGCCCGGTACTGTCAACTATTTGCTGTGCCATCTGAGTTGTCCTTAGACCTGGCTAGGGCTCTTTTGTACTCAGGGATGGAAATGCCAGGTCCCTTTCTTCTTCCACCTCCCCTAGGCTGTCTCCCGAGATGGGATACAAGGAGGAGTCCTGGCAGAATCTGAAGTTCCAGGGAACTGAGGGCTCACCAGGCCTCCCTCAGGGGCTGCCCAGGCTCCTCCTTCATCAGTTAAGATGCCCTCAGCAACAAGAAGCCAGAAATCCGCCACTCTGCTGGCTTGAACAGTAAAGAAAATGTATTGCTTCACCTCCAGGAAGAAGTCCCAGAACAGGCAGCTCAGTGTTGGGTAGTTCATTCGTGTGGCGAAGGCACTAGGGCCCGTGTCCTTTGCGTCAGCCTGCCCGGCCCCACAGCATGTTGATTTATCTCTTCTCAGAATCACAGGGTGGTGGCTCCAAGTGTCCTCTGCGGACACGGTGCCCTGTGGAGGGAAAGAGGGCTGGGTCGTCCTCATGTCCAAGGCATCTTTCTCAGAAGACACCCAGCAAACATCCCCTATGTCTCACTGACTCCAATGTGTCACATGCTCATACCTGGGTCAGCCTCTGGCATGACAGTGACTTAAAATATTTGTTCCTGGAACAGCTCGAGGAAGCACGCACTTTGCTGCGTTCCTTCAGGGGCGATGTAGACTCCCAAACAAAGTCAGGTCCCTCGCTCTGTTCCCGACCACACCCCACAAAGGGTTTGAGGTGCTGCTGATTGATTTTCTCTTTGTTCTTTTGGTTTTTAACATAACTTTAAACATTACAGAGGAGGACTCAAACCATGACCAAACGAATGACTGACTCACTCCAAGTGCACAGTCTTTGATAAGCTGCCTGCCTCCTGCTGTGTTACATAGTCATCATTCGATTGTGCTCATTTTATACTTTGATTTGATCATTTTCATGTCATCTCATTTTCATTTTCATGAATTGACACAGGGCATCTGCTTGTCCTTTTAAGTGAATGGATAATCATACAGGCACCTAATTTTTATCAAGTACTTACTATGCACCAGGCACTGTCCACAGAGTTTTACATGGATTATTTTACTTAGTCCTCACAGCACCCCACTTTCAGATGAGGAAACCGAGGCACAGAGCATCTAGACATAGCTGGCGGTCTGACTTCAGAGCCTGAGCTTTGGAGCAGTTACTACATAATGTCCTACAGGCTTTCCCTGTAGTTACTCTGTGCTGCAGTGAGCATTTTCGTAAAAATCGCCCTGTCTCCTCATCCACTAGTAACTCCCTCAGGAAATGATCCTCTCGATGGTGTGATCCTCAGAGCCCAAGAAGAATGCCCAGCTGGGTCCTCTTTCCACCTTGCTCTTTGGAAACACTAGACCAACCCCGGGGACATCGACAAAGTTCAAATGCTCCTGCTTCTCCACCACCATTGGGTTTTCTTTGTAGTTTAGCGTTGCCTAATTGTCCTACAAAGTTTTAACTTGTAATTCTTTGGTTTTCACGCGGGATTTTGCAGGTTCCCTGGGGAGGATGAGGACCTTTTGTTATTCCCGTGTGAAATGCCTGTATCCCCACGGACCAACAGTGGAATTGAATGTAAAGATAGCCCCTGCTGAGAGCATTTTTATGTAGAGCATGTTTGTATTATATAACAATATCATTGTTAATTGCCAGTGTGTTTCTATTCTGTGGTTTTCTCTTAAAATCTACTTATTTTGCAACAGTGTTCTCATCCAATTTACTAACAGATCCTTTTTATTTCCCCCGTGAAATTGTTCTTAATTGCCCTGGCCTGGAAATAGGGATCATCTGCTACTCAAGGGCAATGGCTTTTACTAACTTTTCTTAATGCAACCCAGCTTCTGTGATGAGCCCTTAGAGGGCTGAACTGTGCCTCACCCTGTGAAGACTGAGTTTTGTAAAAACCCCCTTTTTCAACACCCAGGAAGGAATTTGGCTACAAGCTGATGCCTGGGTGCTAGCTAGCTGGCCACTGGCCATATCCAGCCAGCCCCAGTCCCCTGGCCATCTGTGCACCTTGGCGACAGAGTGGTGACCAGCATTCCCAGGCCCAGAAAGCCAGACAGAGTGGCGGCTGGACACTTCACGGAGTCCTTATAATTAGAAAAGGAAAAGGCCTGTTAGCTCCTGTGGTGTCCTCCTCCTCCCACAGGCCCAACCAGCTTTAAAAGGTGACATATAATTTGCTCTGTCACCTGGAGTACTCAATTAAGTTTTCTGGAGCTTATCCATAAAATCCAAGAGCTGGACCAGATCAGTGGTTTTTAACCCCTTTTTTGGGTGTTCTGTCATTTTGGTGATTGGAGGCGGTGCGCCCTCTCACTGGGGAAATGTACTTGTCACAAACCAATTTGGGTGCCCTTTCAGGACATTTACGGCTAGAAGTCCATCATGACTCCAGTCCACAGTCTGCAGAGTTAGAACCCAAGAGCTTGTTGATCTCTGAGGTCCTTTTCAGCCCAGAAAGCACAAGTTCTAGAAAGTTTCCGGCCAAGGAACCTAGGGATGAAGTGGAGGAAACAGATGTCCCTCCCAAGGGTTTTACTATCAGATATTTTTATTTTTTATTGTTTGTTCTTTTTCAGGGTTGAGTTCCACTTTGTGATACCATGTCCTTTCCCTTCATCTCATTCTTTTAAAATTCTGTCTGAAACTATTGAAATCTTTCTGGTTTCACTGGGGGGCTGTGTCTGGGGGAAGATGGGTTACAAATACATTTTTGACCTTCACATCACAAGGAGGGGAAAGCTGCCCAGATGCTTCTGACAACTGCCAGCGGCTCGGAGCCTTTGCTTGCTGACCCCTTAGCCTTTGGCAGCTGGGAACATGAGAGAATGGGTTGGTGGAGTTGATGTTTTTGTGAGCAAAGAGGTGCTGGGGATCGGAAAAGAGAAAATGCCTTCCGGTTGATGAGTGCTTTTCCAGCCCAGTTCCCAGGGGCTGCTCTCATTCCTCCAATGACCTGCCTGAGAGACTGACTCTTGGGCCTCACAGATCCATTCTCAGGGGTCAGGAAAACGTTCCCAGGGTATGGACTTCAGCTGGTGGGGAGATGCCCACAGCCTCCAGCAGCTGTGGGGGCGGGCCCTGCCTCCTGGAATGGGGCAGAGCCAGTCACAGATGCAAGTCTCCTCTGGGATGCTGAAGGTGCGTGTCTGCCTCTGTGTTCACAGGCACTTGTGAATCTTTGGTTTGACCCAGGAAGTTGACATGGCTGAGGGCGGGAGGGAGAGATCAGAATCATCAACCCCATCCCAATTTTATGTGTCTGTAATCTCCTCCCTCCCTCTAGAGACACCAAAATGTTTCTCTAAAACATGGAGAGAGTGATGGAAAGAATGACCTGAGTGTGGGAACCTACGGGCCCGGTTCTACCGTAGGTACAGGTGCTGTTCTCGTTACCTGCCTATTCTGGAATTCATCTCAGAACATTTAATACTTATGACCAAGCAAGAGCTGTTCTTTTTAAAAGCACATAACACAATTTTGCCAGTCATTCTCCCAGTTCTAAGTTTTATGAGGAGTTTTGTTTCACATTGCAAAGGAGTCTACCACTTTAAGATAAAGTTCATTCTGGCTCAAGATATCAAATGAAGTTGAAGCTGGGTGAAGTCACAGGTTTTCCCCTATCCGCTATGGAAATGAAAGTCCCTTACTGCCAGACTGGGCACTGTCGTGGTGACCATCCGTCACTTAAGTTTACATAGAATGATCTCTGAAAGAAAGCCTGGCTGTAAAGTTGCCCAAAGGATGCTCTGCTGTGTCTCCAGCCACCGTAAGCTGTCTTCCCCGTGTCATTTTTATCTCCAGTGCTTCGGTCAGGGTCTTTCTGTGTTTCTCCAGATGGAAAATGTTGCATTCCCCAGAAAGTCTTCCAGAAAGACAATTTTCATTGTGGCCTGAGTTTTGATTTTTTCATAGTGACCCAGGAAAGGAAACCAGCTGGGCTTCTCTCCAGCCTCATGCTTCTTCATCAGCACACACCAGAAGTTTTGTACAAGAAAATTTAACCAAGTACAGTGGGTGTTGTGGGGTGGCTAGCCAAGATTATATAATTTTTAAAAGGGTAAGTCATATTAACTTTGTCAGGTACAATTAAGTTGGCTTTAATAAGAATTAGTAATTTGTGATTGAGATTTTATGACATGCCCAACAGATTTTTCTGAAGAGTTTGTACTGTTCATGTGTATTTCACTCATTAGTTTAGGAGGTAGCCCCTTTCATCACAGTGCAACATATGTTGAATTAAGCCGAAGGCTGAATCAACAAAAGTTCTCTGAGATCTGAACAAATAGTGTTAGAGCTGGGCCTCTCACTGTGTGAGGTCTAAGCAAATACAACGTTAAGTCTGATGGCTCTGGCTATAGAACCTATACCCTTTCCAAGGTCTCCTTGGAGTTAGGCTCAGCGTTCCCAGAGAAATCAAGTCCTTTTGGGGGCAGGTAATCAGTCCTTGCACAAAGTTAACTAATATTGGGACCAAAAATTGTTGTTCCTGGGGGTAAGAGGGATGAGGGGGAAGGCCTAAGAGCTGATAATTTGATAATTCAGTCAGGCTGAATGCAACATACTTTGCACTATGAAAAACGGAGCTGCTAAGCTAATTAACATAAGCATTAATTGTATAAACACTTAAGAGAAATCTGGTTAGCATGCCATAAAATACCAATTACAAATTATTGCCAACTTTTAATAAGTCAGCAGGCCCACACTGTCCCATTCAGATCTTACAAAATCCCTACAAAAGACCTATTCTACCCATTTTACAAATATCTGTATTCTACCCATTTACAAAAGAGGAAACCGAGATTGACATCCATTCTCCCAAGACCACGGAGCTGCCAGACAGCACTGGAACTCTTTCTCTAACAAGATGCAGCGGTACTTCCCACTTACAGGATACAAAGAAAACATACAAAACAGTTTCCAGCCCCCCTTCCGGGGGTGGTACAGCCTCCGCCTCCCGGGCACCGCCCCCATCACGTGGCCGGCGCGGAGCATGCTGGGAGGCAGTGCCCCCTCCCCGCCAACGGGCTTCCGCGTGTGGGCGGTGGGCGGGGCACTCAGGAGGCGCCCTCGCTGGGGACCCGGGCCAGGGGAGAAAACCGCAGGGAGGAAGAGCCCCCGTCCCTCCCATTCGCACCCCCACCCCCCAACCCCGACCTCCCCGGGTGGCTCCCCGCCTTGGCCCACCAACCTCAGGGGAGGTGCAAGCCAGGCCGAGGGCGGGGCGGAAGGACTGCAGCTCGTTGATTGTAAACAACTCGAGTGAGAAATGAAATCAGGTCGGGTCCCCTGGGTCCCCTGGGTCCTTGGTGCTGGTTTCAGGGAAGGCTTAGCTCTGCTCATCTCAGGGTGCTGGCCCTGGGTTTGCTGCTTAGGTGGTAGGTCTGCTTGTGCAAGCTCACTTTTCTAGCCACACCTGCAGCTTTTCTCCTTGCACCTGCTCAGGCGTTCCTCACAGTCACTTTCTCTACTTAAACAGGTACACTCAGCCCTTGGCAGGTCCAGTTGGATTCTCTTGGGTGCTTATCAGACCTCGGAGCTTAAGCTGCTGAAACGCAGGACATGCTTGGTTTATATGTTTTACTTATTATTGTGAAAATAAACCACCCCTTGCAGTTCCAACAGCTCAGATTTTTCCTCTATAGGGTCAGTGTAGATTACGAGAGGAAAAAATTTAATTAGAAAGAAGTAAAATGACTCAAACGCCCAATTGCTTAAAGTTGAGGGAGCTGGGGGCGAGGAACTGTTATAGATTAAGTTCAAAAAATACCAGCGACCAAAGGAACCACTATTGGAATGCAGTATTTCTTGGCTTCTGGTGGTTGGCATTCCTTAAATGTACTTTCTTGTTCTAAGCACACTGCTCCAGGCATCCCAGTTCTACCCACTCTGGTCTTAAGGGGCTCTAAACTGGTGAAGTGGGCAAAGCACCCTGTTCATTGATCTTCATTACCACCCGCCCAGTAAAGAGACTGCAAGCAGTTGTGCATTTCTTGGAGCCCAATGATGGAATTCAGGCTATGCTCCTACTGTGCAGGTGTGGTGAACTCAGCTCCTCTCTCTCTAGCCAGAGTGCCAGTTATTTCCCGCCTTTTAAACAGATAGAGTGACCCTAGGAAGAACATGGGCAGTCCAGTGGAAGAAGGGCATTCTTCCCGGGAACCTCACTGTGAAGAAATAGGGGGAGCGGTGAAGTTGATCTTCCTGCTGGGGAAATAATTGCCCTGCTCAACATGTATCTGATGTGGTCTTGTCTGATTCTGTTCCCTGGTATTTTCTCTGGTCTCAAGCAAGCATTTCCTGCTTGTTCTGATCCTGTTTTTGCCTGTGCATGGCCATCAGAGGAGGAAGGAGAAGGAAGATTTCCGATAAAGGAGCAGTTGGGGAGCAGGAAATGGCTCTTTGGTACTGATTGTTCTGCAGAATTAGGGGGTGTTGATGGTGCTGATGCTGGCAGGTCAGTTAGAAGGATTCGGTTAGTCATGACATTGAGTCCTCCCACCAGAACCACGTGGGTTACTGGGGGCCCAGCCATCAGTTCTTACTCCCTGCCATGCTGACAGTTTACTGAGTAGGTCTCTTTCTGGAGCTTAAGACACAAGGCCCTTGGAACAAACGGGGAAAGTCAAGTTTTTGAAGTAGGGCTGTTGTTAGCAAGGTGTCAGAACCCACTGAGTCTCACAGGAACTCCTTTGGGGATGGTGCTTTCTGTTCTGACGCAGTAGCATGTCTTCCAAAGCAGGAGTTCAGGCTTGTACAGCAGGGCGCCTCACCTGCACCACCCACAGCCCCTGCATGGCTGGCTTCTGCTCCCAATGCCAGGAGCATCTGAAGTTCTTGGAGGTGTGTTCCGGTGAAGAATTGCAAATGCTCTGTGCTGCCATGTAATGCCCTATGGAATCTAAAGTCCAGAGACAAAGGGAAAGCTGCAAATGATGACAAACCTAGGTCCTGAAAAAGACACAGGCCTTTGCAAGGTAGTGAATTTCTCCGGAGGTCCCCAGTGTCTCTTCTGTAGCTATCTTGCTTGACATCTGGCTCTGCATGGGGTAAATGATGTCCAATGGTTGGGCAGTGTGGCCTGTGGGAAGAAGGGCCAGGCTCTGGAGTCAGAGGTTGGGTTTCAGTCCCAGCCCCGCCACTTACTAATATCATTGCAGGCAAGGTATTTATTTTTGGTGAAAATGCATCCTGCACTGGGTTTATGTGCGGATGGCATGATGGAAGTAAGAAGTGCCTTGCCTGCGTGGTAGGTGGTACGAAGTGTTTTTGCTTTTAAATGGATGAGGCTGTGCTACACTGGGTGCTGTGGAGAATAATATTTGGGTAAGGGCTGCTTCTAGAAGCTGACAGTACAGGTGATTATGGCTTCGCTATTGAGTGCTTAGTATGTACCAGGCGTTGTTCTAAGTGCTGAAGTATTTTGGCTTGTTTAATCTTCACAAATGGCCCTGGGAGGTAAGTTTTCTTATGTCCATTTTGCAGATGAGGAAACTGAGCCACAGGGAGGTTCAGGAACTTCTCCAGGTCAGAGAAGATTTTAGTCTGCAAACACAGGCAGCCTGGTTCTGGAGTCTGGGCCCCTCACTACCCTGCTCTGCCCTGCCTCCCAGCGCAGGTGGTTAAATCAGGGAATCAGTGCATCGCACCTGAGGGTGCTGGTGGTACTGAGACCCTCGGAGGCTGTCCTCGAGGCGTCCTGCCCTCGCACCTCTGCTCACTCTGTCACAGTGCCACCACCGGAACCAGGAGGCCGCCACGTTCAGCTTTCATGCTGAACAAACAGGCCACTGAGCACTTTCCTCTTGGCGGAGACCTTTCCCTCCCTCTTGGCCTGATAGGCCCTTATTATCAACATGTTAGAAAGCCAAGGCTGTTCTTTATGGGAGATGGTGGGGGTGAGAGGAGGCCAGAGGGCCACGGGGAGTTCAAGGAGCAGGAGGAAAACCCAAGGCATTGTTCTTTGCCCAGCAGCTCTTCCCTGGGTCGTCCTCAGCTGCTGTGAGAACTTGCAGTTGACACTGATTTGATACTCATTTTTCAGCCCTTTCCCGTGCTGCCAGGCTCAGCCTCCTTTAATTTTAAGCATAGGAGTGTGTCGGGCTGGAGAGGGTACCAGCCTGAGACATGACCAGAGAAGGAGAGTGGGCGCTGCCCAGGGCTCTTACTGAAGACCTCCAGCAGATGTGTGAGTACGGAGTGAGCTGCAGGGCGGGGATGGGGGGGTGAGAAACCGGGTCCAGAGCTGGGCTCTCGCTCAGGTGCCTGGCAGAGAGGGGATGCACCATCTGGGGGCTGCTTTCCATAACCTCCCGTGGATGCTGCCCTTTCTCTTTCTCCTCGGACCTGGGTCAGCTGCTCCCCAGCTCTGGGATGGGCACCCAGAGGAGGGGTCCTTCTTTTCTGTTCCTCTCCAGGTTTGGGGATTAGTCATGACCCACTCACCTCCGGGGGAGCCTGTCTTCTCCAAGCGTGGCTGAACTGAGCCCTGCTCTGAGGCAGTGGAGACACGAGAGCAAATGGAAAGGCATGCATTTTCCGGCCTTAGGGTTCCGGAAGGTCACCGTTGCTCCCCCGATTGGCTCAGAGCATCCACACTCATTTAAGAGGAGTTCCTGTCCCTGTCTGTGCCTTCAGCCTCCCCAGCCCTAGCTTCGATGTCACCTGTGTTCCGCCCAGAAAGGTGCTGTAACTGCCGCTTTAGGGGCCTTAAGGCGGAGACCTTTCTCATCTCTCGCATCCACAAAGAGTCCCCAAACCTCCAGGCTGAGCCGGGCAACGGGCTGGGTGCTGCGGAGACAGAGAGAAACCCTACAGAGCCCCTGTCCTTCAGGCACTGCTCAGGGTGCTGATTCCCCTTGGCCGTTTCACCCATGACATTTAAGGGACAGAAAATGAGATTTAACCGGTTGGGCGGAGAAACCCAAAGCTGCCTTTCAGCTTGCTGTGCCATCCTGCCTCGGGGCAGTGCCGCAGCCATCTGTCTGGAAAGCGTGGTGCAGGGCACCCTGCCTCTGGACCTGCTGGCTGTGCCCAGCGCTTCCCAGGAGCGCTTTGGCTCCTCCCTGGGACCCCTTCCGTGTAGATGGAAAGGAACATCTGTTTTGCTGGCCATTCTGCTCAGTCTGGCAGGACCCTTCCCTGGAATGATGTCTGAGGAGGCGCTTCAGCTTTTGTGGACAGACACACAGAAAGGCACTTTGGGGGACAATGTGGAGCAGAGGACCAGCTGCATCACCAAATCCCGCCTTCCCTTCAGGGTTGGGTTTAGGTGGTTTCTTGCCTCCCCCCCCTCCAGGGCTCGGTTCAGGGAAAGAAAGTTTCGGGCCCTGCCACCCCTGTGCCCTAAGCCCTGGGACCTGCACCCACCCCTGTGTGGTCTCCCAGGAGACACCAACCAACCCTATCAGAGCTCCCTGGCATGGGGCGTGGCTGGTGCCAGATGGGCCAGGCCACCCCAGGCCAGGTCAGAGATCTGTGGCCTTCCTGGGGCAGCTGTCACCAGGACACTCCTGGGTTCTGCGCTGAGGAATCTGGAGAGTTCTCTCTCCTTCACTCACACCACCTGAAGCGGTTGCCAGTGTCTGCAGGCTCAAAGCGAGCCTGTCACCTGACTTCCAGGCAGTGGGGGTGGCAGGAAGAGGAAGCAGTTCCCTGACACCAGGGCCATGCTCCTTTGCAAGGGCTCCCTCGTCTGAAAGGGGGCCATTCCATAGCCTGTGTTTTCTGTGTGTTTGTGATTTTTTTTTTTTTTCAGAATTGCTTATTGATGGAGAAAAGGGAAAGACACTTAACATTTGTTGACTATTCACCAAACATTGCACCAAGCCATTAAATGCATCAGGCCTTAATCATGCCTCACGATGGTTATTTCCATCACTTTTCAGACAAGGAAGCAGATTCAGAAAGGTTAACCAAGTCGTAACAGGCTTGCAGCCTGAATCAGTGGATTTCTTCCTGGGCCTAACAACTGTCACTGCTTGCCCAGGCTTTCTGGTTCGGTGAATTGTATCATATTACTCATACAGTGACACCTCCAAATTAAAGTGAACCTGTTTGTCTAGGAGATGCTGCTTGATTTCTTCTCGGAGGCCTGGATGTGAATGAGCTTCAGGGTTGTGTCCTCTGTTTAATTAGGGACACGGTATCTGTCCCTCCTATAGGGAGCAGGCGTGACTGAGTGTGATCCGTGCTGGGGAGTTTTCCTGGGAGTGGGGCTGGCTGTGGGAGCCCCCTGGCCCCCAGGAGGGGGTGCAGGGGTGGGGCTCAAGCCTGAGGTGAGTGCTCCGGCCACACCACCTCTGCAGCGTCTCAGCTCTCGGGCCGTGACTTTCGTAAGTGTGATGAAAACTCTGGAAATATTCACAGCTCTCCCTGGATCTTAAGGTATCGCAGTGCTGTTTTTTTCTCTCGATGATGCCAGCAGCGAAATTCTCGGAGAAAGTTAGTCATCTTAGTGGTCGCTTTATCTCCAAAGGGGCCGTGAGAAACAGCAGCAGCTCATGCTGCAATGAGAAACTGTGCCCTCGAGAAACAGGAGAAAGTACAGGGCTAGGCCTGCAGCCTTTTTCTTTCCAAGCCTTCACCTTGTCAGAGGTAAGCAGAATATGGTTACTACCTACATGCCAGGGTTCCTATTGCAACTGAATGCTACCTCCTGGAGAGCACTTGCTGTGTGCCAGACTAATTCTCGTTAGATCCCATAGCAAAACTAAGGTAGGTGTAGTATCCCCATTTCACAGATATGGAAACTAAGGCTTAGAGAGTTTCAGTAATTGGCCCAGACTGCACAGCTAAGAATTTTGGTGAAGCCAGGATTTTAACCAAAAACTCCCCAGGAGGGGCAGTAATAGGTGGGTAAAGGGCTAAGTGGGGTGCCCCCCGGGGTAA
The DNA here is from genome assembly GCA_004027475.1 of Anoura caudifer. Classification (NCBI taxonomy): domain Eukaryota; kingdom Metazoa; phylum Chordata; class Mammalia; order Chiroptera; family Phyllostomidae; genus Anoura; species Anoura caudifer. The sequence goes on along the minus strand of PVKU01000351.1, from coordinate 439,775 downwards.
GGAGCAGGGAGGAGCTGGATGGTTGAAGAAGAAGTAGGATAGGAATAAGTACGGGAGGGCTGAGGAGGAGGCCTGGGAGACGTTGGCCTTCTCTCCTGCTCAGCCTTTTTCTCATCTCCTCTTCCCGGTCCCGGTCCCGGTCCCAGGTCCCTCTTGCCCCTCATCCTCTCATCCTACTGCGGTGCCCTGCATCGGGTGGTCATGGCGGTGGTGTACTCCAAGCCATAGTTTCTCCCTTCCCTCCTCTTCTTCTCCGTGGCTCCCTCCCCACCCCCTTTCCCCTCTTTTTCTTCTTGCGTGTATCTGCCAGTTTTAGGGCAGCTAGGCTGTGTTGGAGGGTGGGAGATGCCTGGACTGCTGCTGATGAACTTGGGGTTGAGCCCCCACCCATGGACCTTAGTCTTGCCGTACATAACTGTTAAACCAGCACCAGCCTTACTTTGAGCTTAGAGATGTATTTAAAACCAAAATAGGGACCTTCTCTTTTGTTACTGATTTTTGGCCCAGCATGTCAATCAAGATCATTTGACTTCTGATTTCTGTGATTTATCCTATTCACTATCCCCCCCAGCTCTCTGAGAGGGGAGGGAGAATGAGGAAACTGAAGTTCAGCTGCTGCCCTGGCAGCTTTTTAACGCTGGACCTGCGATCAAGCCACTTCACCCAACTGGTTTTCAACCAGGGATGATTTGAACCCCCCAGGGGACATTTGGCACTGCCTGGAGACGTTTTTATTTGCCAGAACTCTAAGGGGGTATGCTCTTGGCATTTTGTGGGTGGAGGCCAGGGGTACTGCTAAACACTTCACTACACAGGGAAGCAAAGAATTCCTCTGTCCAAAACATCAGTATGGCTGAGGTTGAGAAATCCTGGCGGCCGAGCTCAGCTTTCTACTGCAAAATGAGTGTAATCATACGGGGCTCCCTGCTTGGGAGGCTCAACTGAGATGGATGTGTGGAAATACTTAGTAAAACTGTAAAATGCTATGTGGGTGCCCATTCATCCATTTACCAGTTGTGACTGTGGATGCTCCATATCAATTAGTAGTGTGGCTATTCAGAAATTTTAAAAGTCATTGATTAAAAGGTTGACTAGGAGTGGACTCAGGAAGGACCCCTCTGGGGTCCCATAGAAGCATTCCACCAGGTTCTCGAGGGTCCATTATCAGTAGCCTCCAGGGTATAGTTGTTCAAACAGCTTTCAAAGTATTCAGCCACATCTGATGCAGGTTTTTATTTCTCAGTCATTTCTTGGTGAGACCTAAACATATTCTCTCTGACATTCTTCCTGGTTTCATCACCTGCCTCAAAAGAAGGAATGAGATTGATTTATTGTGACTTCTTCTTAGTGAACCCATTTCAACTGTTTGTGATTTCTACTTTTCCTTGCTAATGGTCACAAATTACTTGTTCTGTAATCCAGTGCTATGTTTGCCAGTTGGAAGCATCCAGAATCCAATTTGGCAAAACACTAGGCAAATATTTGCTCATCTTTAGTCCTCTGACCGTTCTCGTATTCTCTGCGCTGTGTTAAAGGTTACTGACAGTGGTTCCTTGAACACGTCATTGAGTTCTTTCACGGCTGCCTTGGACAGACAAGGAGAGCGAGGGAGGCGTGCCGTGAGAACCTGTTCTCGCTGGGGCCATCCGAGAACTTCAGTTCTCTAATAAGCACCGGTGTGGGACTTCCTGGATAAAGTTGAATGATCCAGGAAAGGGGAATAAGATTCAAATCAACTAATTTGTACCTTCTGTCTGACCCATGAGGTCAGCACATGACGTTAACTGAGAAAGGTTGGACTGACTGCGTGGACCACTATAGGTTGTGACCGCTGTAGGTTATGGGAGTCAGTGGAGGTGGTCACGACCAACGTGTTTTAGTGAAATAGAATAAAATAGCACAGAATAGAAATGTTAGAGTGCATGGTGCAGGGCAGTGGTAAGTACTGTTTTTGCAAAACTGCTCTTTTCAGTTCTGTGTGTGTGTGTTTGAGAAAATGCCAGGCGTGCTATACGTTCAGTTACTTACAATGGGTCACAATTAGAAAGACTGGGAGAGCAGCAGGCGGTGGTGTCTACAGACCCGCATCAGCAGCGGCTCTAACCTTGAGATGGGGCATGCCGAAACAGAGGCTCCTTGGGGCTCCCTAATCCCTGTGCAGTAAAGGCTCTCAGCTTCCCTTGACTGTTCAGTTTAGACCAGCCAGGAGAAGGCAGGAGAGGAGGAAGGGGGTGATGGAGGGGCCTGACTCCTTCCAGAAGCCCAAGGCAATCTCAGCGGAGTAGCTTCCACACACTGCACTTTGGCTTCTGGCCCTACCCATGCTCACCAGTAGCTGTAGTCTAGCTTCTGGAAAAGCAGGGCTCTGGGCTGTCTGCTCACAGAAGTTTCCCAGAAGGGTCTGTTGTAAACAGTGCTGCCCTAGAGGGCTCCTGGGTCCCTGGACGAAAGCAGAACCAGAGTTAGCGCCCAAATGCCCACTTTGTTCGCTGACCAGCCACGCTCCATTCCAGTTAGGCCTGAGGGATTTCAGGTCTGGGATTTCAGCGGAGAAAAAAAGCCCCCAGATCCAAAAGACCAGAGCCGTGGACGCAGAGCCAGATGTTGAGGTTGTTGTTGTCCGCTCATTGTTGGTGCTTGGCAGCAAAAGAGGAAAAGGAGAAACAAGAGACAGTGTTCACATTGGCAAAAATACTTATACAAAGCAGTATTGTTTCATGGAGAGTTTTTCTTTCCTTCCTTCTGTCCTCCTTCCTTTTCTTTTTCTCCTTCCTTCCTTTTTTTTCCTTCTTTCCTTCCTTCCCTCCAAGTTGGTATAATTTGTATTATTGTTTGAGCAATTCTATTTTTGAAGAATGAAGCTCTTGAACAACAGGCTCCATCCAGCCTGGTATTTGATGGGACTTTCCTGATGGCTGGCTCAGAAATAGCCAGCATGCTTGTTGCCCAGACCCCAGGCTCTCAGAAGGAGGATTTAGGATTTGGAGGCCAAGTTCAGCCCAGCAGCCCTGGGGCTGCTGGGATGGGGCTCAGGGCTGCTTGATGTTGAGGATTCCAGAGCTGTAGAACGGAAGTGCTTTCTTTAGAAGCTTACCCTTTGAAAAATGATTTCCCCTCTTCTATTTATTTAAAGAGGCTTTTGAGCATGTGTTTGTGAAATATTTTCCCGCCGTTTCATGGGACTTGGGACATAGCAGTTGGGATGGTGTTCTTTTTACTCAGATGGAAAGCTGGACTGGGCAGGGACCTAGGGAAAACTTGAAGTTAAAAAGCCAGGCAAGGAGGATTTTCTTTTAAGCCAATCTGAGAGGCAGCCCTGGTAGAATGGAAAGAGAGCCAACGTTGGAGTCAGGTGGCTTGGAGTCAAGTTCCAGCTCCTCTCCTTGAGCCTAGTGCTGATCTCCTCCTCCCTTAGAAAACTTCACAATGACAGGGCTGTGAAGGCGCCATGGCAAATGAAGATCAGGACTTTGTACGTGGCAGGCCCTCGATGAATACTGATTTCCTCCCAGGCCTGTTACCCTTGTCTTCCCGGGACTGCCATGTTTTGTCACTGGCCTCCACTTGGGCTTCAGCAGGTACCTGGGAGCCCAGGACAGAGTGCTTCGGACTCTGGGTGTGCGCTAGGCGGGCCTCCGGGGACCCACTGAAACCTGTCTTCAGGGTCCAGGCCAGTGCAATCTGGTGCTGCTCCCGCAGCTCTTCCGTGTTTGTTTTTTGGTTTGGGGTCATTAAAATTGAACCCATCAAGTGCAGCAATGCAATAGGGAGAAATGGAACACGCTTGGACACAGGGCACGCTGCCACCGAGATGGCCGGATGGAGAGCTTGGCATCACAGCTTCGCCATTGATCAGGACAAGTGGGCAAGTGGACACTGGGCAGAGAATAGTTTCCTTTAAGACATCAGTCTTAGGACTAGCAGTTTCCTTTCCTTGTTCCTCCACTAAAATTATTTGTTCTGTTTTATATCAGGCCAAAGGCACTAGCCAAAATACCATTTTGCAAATTGGTATTTGCAAATGGTATATTTGCAAATGGTATTTGATATTTCCACCAGATGGTGATCACCTTGCCAGGAGAGACCTTGTTTTCAACACACCCGGCTCCTGGGGCCTCAGCTGCGCCTGCCGCAGCCGAAGGCTTATTCACACTACTCTGGACGCCCCGTGGGAGACAAAGGCTGTTCCATAGCGGGGCTTCTCAGAGCGACTGAACCGCAATGGCTCCAGTGCAACGAACGTGAGGCCTCCTGAGGGGACCACTGCGAAGTATTTTTTATTTGGATGGGTAAATTCTGGCTTGTTTGAAAAACAAAAACCTAATACTGGACTCATTACTTTTATGTTTGCGGTCATTGCCTCCTTGTCCGTGCGTGGAATGCTTTTAAAAGATTGTTAGTGGGAACTTTATAAATACGCCAGTTGTCAGAGGTCTTGGCAAGAAGACATATCCCATTGGCTTTAGGAATTTTCATAAAGCTCAATGTCTTTCCTTGGAGACAGCAGTTCTGACCAAGTCACTGAAGACCCTGAGGAGGTCGGAGAACTAACTCAGTCGTCTGCCCCAGGCGGGTGGCATGGAATCCAGGTGTCAATAAGGTGGGCGCTGGGGGAAGATTGAATGGTTGGTGATGGGAACAAAGAGAGTTCAAATCATTCTTTCTGAACCCCCAGCCCCACCCAAGGGCATCTGCCTTTACTTTGATCAGTGAATCGTACCAGCCTCCATGGGTAGTTTGTGGCTCGGGCAGAGAGAAGGGTACCGGGATTATTGGTGGGGTTCCGAATGCCAGGGGAAAGGCAGAAGAGAAAGTTCTGGCATCGAGGCTCCGTGTGGACTGATGAGGCTACTCCAGCACATGGCAAGCCGTTCTGCAGCCCAGGCAGCCCCTAACTGTGATGGGCTCCTGCTGCTGTTGGGGTTGCCATGGCCACGGAGACCTCCTCTCCTCTCTTCTCCTTGTGGCCCTTATGTAGCAGAGTGGCGGTGACTCCCCTCTTTGTCTTACGTGGGGCCCCAAACAGAGGGAACCGTCCTGGAACAGCCTGCAGGTTTACATTCCGGGTCTCCAGGGGCAGCTCTGTAAAGCACAGCACCTGTTACCTATGGGGGCTGCAGTTCGAAAGGGGGTGCTCTTCTGTGCTGGGGCCCAAGGGCTGCAGACACAGTAACGCCACCCACCCCATCTGTCGCTTCAGAGGGGCTCGAATCGTTGCTTCACCCTATCCGAAGGGTGACGACTCTCAGGAAGGGTTAAGCCCAGGGTTTTTCCTTGCCTTGGACTGGAGCCAGACTTGGTATTGCCTTCCACTTAGTTCTGTTTATCCTAAGGAAAACGTAGGCAGATTGGGAGCTTTCTTCTGTTTCTTATTAAAAATGGGGAAGAAGAAAAAGTATTGTTGCAGAAACTCCCTCAGCTGGTCCTGGCGGATTCCTGGTTCGTAGGAGCGCCTCTTCCCTGTCCCCAGATGCCTGTGGGAGTTGATGAGCCCCTTGGGGAGGGACATGGGTGGTGTCTTTGGACTTTGGCCTTTGTTGTCTTGGGCAGAGGGCCACACATAAGTTGCCCTTCAAAGTGAGAGTGATTTTGGTGTCACCAGGCTACCGGACCTGCTGCTGCTGGCTTCTGTGAGGCCCTCTCTCTGCACCAGGCAGGGTCAGGCAGTTGGGCCAGGGGGGTGGTACGGAGAGAACACTGTGTCTCTAGGTGAGTGGAGCTGATGGGACTGGGGTTTCAAGGACATCCTCCGTCTGCTGGCCTCCGGTTGGCAAGTTCAGAGGCAGATTTGGACTCAGAGCTCACTCACAGCCCTTTACTGTGGGTGGCACCGGTGGTCCCATGGGGAAAGCTGCTCCCGGACGAAATGCAGAGTGTTTTCCAGGCTGAGCTGGAGAACAGAGATGAGGGAAATGGGTGGCCCATGGGCTTGTAGGGGATGGCACGTAAGCCCCCAGGCCCTACTGGTCCCTTTATAGGCCCACTGTGAGTGGCTGGCTCATTGTGGGCAGTGGGTGAGATTTCTGTTCGCCTCCAAGGATGGGAGCCACAGACACATGATGTTGAAAGCTCTCTCTTTACGATCAATTCACTGTCCTGTATGTCATGGTTTAAATAGTTGGCATTTCTTCTTGCCCAGAGTCTATTTTACTCCTCTCTGAACTTAACTTCAGCCAAGTGTAAGTGATGCTCTAAGCAGATGCCATTTTTAGGGATTCCCTTTTGTACACTGACTGCAATACTGGAAACCCAAGGCAGCAAATGACTTGTGCCACATCAGTGAGGCGGGAGTTGGCCCAAGGTTCCAGGGGCTTTCGTGGTCGCACACAGTCGCAGCCTCTTGAGCAGTAACTCTCCCTGTTCCTCTGTGCCCTTCTGCACCTCGCCCTGCGCACCAGCCCTTCCCAGCAGCTACCACTTAAGCAGCCACAAGTAGCCCCCAGGAAGTGGCAGCAAGTTCACACTTACATGCAGGACACCCCATAGGAAGACTGGGCTCACACCCAAGCCCTTTGGGGTATCTTTTCCCAACACTGCATAGCTACATACTCCATTTCAAACAAGCCATCTCGGGTTGACAGGAGGCCGGTTGTCTCCCGATAGGTCTGTGCTGGGGTAGAGGGCATGTCGAGCCACAGGCTGGAGGAGGTTGGAGCCTCTCAGAGGGTGGGAAGAGGCAGTGCAGGAGCTTTGGGTTTTCCCTCGGAGCTTAATGAGATCTGACCTGTCTGATCCTTTTGAATTTTTCCTGTTTCCCCAAAGCCCAGGTGCATCCTCCGCTCTGGCCTGTGAAATACTTGAGGGGACCTGAGTGCTGTCACGGTATTTCTCTGAACCCAGGGGAATTTTTCTACTTCCTTTGGTAACTAACCACGACCTCCTTTCCAGTCAACACTAGACGTGCCAGAAATGAAATTCGGCCCACTGAGTGGCTAGGGAATGGAGACATTCTTCAGCCAGAGCCTTGCTGTTGATTTAAGGTCAGGTGCTTCTGTGGCCTGTCCCCTGGCCACCTACCTCTGCCACCTCATTGCAGCAGACTAAACTGGCTGGGAAGCCTGCTGGCCTGCATGGCTTTCCCTTGGGTTGTCCTGGGGTTTCCTGTGTGCGTGGGGGCTTATCTACCCGGCTGGATGGGCTGCTCTTTCCTGTAGCAGCTCTCCCTGTTCATCTGGGGTGGGGATCTTCATCCGCCCCCACTCCTCACCCCTCTGCGTGCATCATTAGCTTCCGGGTTGCTCCCCACCGATCTGCCCAGGGATAGCCTCTTCCCAAAAACTGCCCATCAGCCCTTTGCTCTCGGAAGCAAGCTGCTTCATTTTCCCAGAGCTAGAGCCTTTTGACCAAGAATGGGGATTTTGTTGCTCCTACAGTGTGTTTGAGCTTTTCATTAGTTCTAAATACTGCACTAAACACGTGGTACATGCTAAACATTCCAGCTGAGCGAGCCCCAGTGCCTGCCCTAGATGGAGGAGCCGGAGGTGTGCAGTCGTCTGAGCCAGGTGTGCAGGGGCGGGGCGGTGGCACAGCCAGGCAGGGATGACTCCTGCCCCGGGGTGTGCTGGGAAGCCCCCGGCGAGAACTATTTGTGGAGGTTTCCAGAAGCAGGAGAGTCCGCCAGGTCTTCGCTGCGGAGTTTGACTTCAGTGGCTGGACGGGGAAGAAAGTAAAACTCCAAGTTGAAAGATCCCACAGCCAAGGGACCTGAGAGAATGTGGCGGGACCGGGAAATGGTGAGTGGGCTGGTATCGCCAGGACTCAGGGCAGGGGTGGGGAAGAGCTGGAGTGTGTGTGCCGAGTGTCCTGACCGTGGAGCTGAATTGGGAAGCGCCACCATTTCAGGAAATTAAAATATCCTGGGGGTGACAAGAGGACATGTCAAGCTTTAAAGGTGGCATCAGTAGAGCTAGGCAGAGAGGCAAGCTGATGACAGGGGCTTGGGCTGCATCTCTTACCACGTTGTTCCCACTGAAGGCCTGTTTCCTCCCCGGAGTGCGGAAGGCAACCTCCTTCACCCCCCATCTTGGTTTCCATATCTGCCCAGGCTTTAAAGGGGACCCAGAAACCAACAGTTTCTCCTGACCCCCATTCTGCTGTCCTGGCGTTGACCTATAAATCAGCCTGGTTCTGAAGTCCATATTCTGTCCCCCCAGGAACGCGGGCCCACGGGCATGAATGGTTGGGGGGACAGGTGCTGTGAGGGACAGAGCAGCACCCAGGTCTTGGAGCCTCTGGACGCTGAGCCCCCTTCAGTGAAGGCGTCAGGCCCTCTGTGCCTGCAGGCTGATGTGAATGACTGCAAATGCAGTATAGCGCAAGAGTACCACTTAAAGGCGTGAGGCTTGAGAACCTCGCTTGTATCGGTTTGTAGCCCTGGCCTTCCCCAGGGCTGGCTCATCAGCCTCCTCATTGTGGGAAGGACTGTGTGCCCAAGAGGGGCTCTTAGAGAGCCTGGTTCAGGGACAAGAATGACTTTGGGTTTCTAGGGACTGCCCCTGTGAGTGTCCCTCCCTGGTTAAAAGAAAGTGCTCCCTTTTGTCTTCCCCTCCACATGTGGGCATTCCACGCTGGCTTTTGAGAGAGGATAGTTGGGGTGGGGGGTGGTCTACAGGCTGGCCGCCCGCTCCTTGGGCAGCCTTGTGCCAGGCAGGCTGGCTGGAGAATGCCTGGTAACAGATGAGCAAGAGTTTCTCCCAGTGTGAGTCCTTTGGGGGCGATTCTGCACCTGCTCCCACATTCCCTTCTTGTAGCACTGAGCTGGCTGTATTTCATTGCCTTGGTTTTTCTCCTAAGGGCCCCAACGTCAGTGCTTCATGCCAAGGGTAAGAGAGAATTCTCAGATGGCGAGAACTGGGTTCTGTAAAGGAGCTATTTTTCTATTAGTTCAAGTTCATTTGCCCTTTGTGCTCGAAACTTCCTCAAGATCCAGGGGGGGAAAGCCAGATGGTTTGTCACTATGGGGCATGCCTATGGTATTAGAAGGATATCCGTGTCTTCTTTGGCTGGAATTTAACATTTCCAACACTTTGGACAGGCAATTTATAAACTCTTTGCAAAGTGCCTTGTGGTACCCTCATTTCTTTCATTTTTTTAATGTGAAATTTGGTAAGATGAAAGCTTATGTTTTAGGATGTAGACCTCTAAGGTATTTGGCAGTTGGATTTTTTGAGCTCTCCTTCACCTTGGCCTTGGGCAGCTGGCTTTGCCATTTCAAAAATGAGAATAGGACAAAGCCACAGAAAAGAAGGAATGGTGGGTTATCCAAACCACAGTTTTAGAATTGAGAATCAAACCAGCCACCTCCCCATGCCATCCCCCCTTTTCACAGTTGGGTTATAGGGGGCCGGGAGATAGCATGGTGGAGAGAAATGGGCTCTGGTACACAGACATGGATTCAGGTCCTGGTTCTGCCTCTGCTGAGTTACATGACCTTGATTGAGCAGGCCATAGGATCTGCTGAGCTTCTGTTTTCTTACTGGTGAATCACAGTAATCTCGGTCTCTGCCTCAGGGCTGTTTGGAGCATCGTAAAAGTCAATGTATGTGAAAGTGCTCCATCAGCTCTCCAGGCGCTAAAAGCTAAAGGAGAGAGGATGAAGAGGAGAACTAATCACACTGAAAGGAGGGCCTTTCATGCTGGCCTGCTCAGAGTGGGGATCGCCCCTCTCCTCCGCCTTGAGGCACGGCCACAGATTCCCGAGGTCTGTCTCTTCTGCTCAGGCGTACACACGTTTGTACAGAACAGGTGGCAGATTCCAGTGCTGGCTGCCCCTCTGGGGCCTGGCTCCCCTCAGAGCATCATGGTTTAAAGTAGGAGGGGAAGCGTAGGTGTGGGTCCTTGGGTGGACAGACCTGTCTCAGGCAGAGCTGCTTGGGGTGACACAATCCAGGGTGACACAGTCCAGTCTGACTGCCACCCACCTTGGGAGGTAGAGTTCCAGCCCCATGTGCTGGGACTCACCCTCTAAATATGCACCTTCTCCTGAAGCTCAGCTTGAAGGTGGCAAAGGGCCTGGAGGTGGGGAACAAAAGCTGGAGGTATCCTGGATGCTGGAGCTGCTGCCCCGCCTGCCTCCCACACCACTCTTAGCTTCTTTAGCTTCCACGCCTCCTCCCCAAGGAGGTATGAGTCTCGCTCTTGCAAAGAGTTCCCTGTGAAGGGCACCGTCAGCCCACAGCGTATCTTCTCTTCAGACCGCCTACAAGTTAGTCCCCGGAGTAATTGCTGGTTCGCAGTCACAGATGTCCTCTGCTGGGTACCCACATGCCAGGCAGTGTCCTGGCACAGCTGCTCTTCATGCTTCCCTCACAGGGCTCCTTTATCATCATCCCCATTTTACAGGCGAGGAAATGAAGGCTCAGAACGATGAAGTGGCTTGGCCAGTGTCACGCAGTGGGTAACGGGCTGAAGCTAGGATTCAAATTTCTGTTTGCTTGGCCCCAAAACCTTTCCACCTTGCCCCCTCACCTCTCACTGCCAATCAACAGAAGTCCCTTTGGCCTTCACCCATTCTCCAGAACCCTGCTGAGCTCACTGAACATGTTTATGGCTTTTAGCTCTCTCTCTCTCTCGGGTGAATATGACCAGACACCAGCCAGGGGTTCTCACCTAGGCTGCACACTAGAAATGTGGAAGTCCTAGCCGATCCCTATCCAGACTGCAGTCCAGACCAAGTATGTCAGAACCTCTGGGACTTGGACCCCAGGAACAATGGCACACAGCTCCTGGGTGATGCTGATGGGCCCAAGGTTAAGGGCCCACTACCCTCTCCCACCCGGCCTTCAGCTGATGGAGCCCCTTCGGGTTATGGAGGTGAGACAATGGCCGCTGCCTGGGACCCTTCAGGAGGCCAGGAAATTCTTCAGCCAGCCCTTTAGGGGGCCACCTTCATGGCCACCACACTGTTTCCAGGTAGCTCTGCAACGGACTTTTTACTTAATGGTGTCAGTCACCCCATAAATTTATAAGCAGCACCCAAACTCCTAGCTTGGGCTTCTCAGAGACAGACACTGGAATACAGGTGTTTGTTTTGAAGGGGGAGGTGGGGTGTTGTCCAGAGAGTTGGGTCTGCAGGTTGCCAAAAAGACGGCCAGCTGGACCTGCATTCAGTGCTCGGGTTGGGGCATTTAAATGTTGCAGGTGGGAAGGAAAAGCACAGATCCAAATCTGCACGATGCAAAAATATGAAAATTGGGTTTTAAAATAAAAGACTACTGATTTCTAAATCAAATCTTTGACCTGGACTAGGCGTCCCTTTGTTGCCCCAGGCAATTGCGGGAAGGCAGCCTGACACCTGATAGGCCTGGGTTGGACCTGGGTGCTGGATTTACCAAAGTTTCAACACCTACCCACGCCGTGCCCATGCTGGTGTGCCTGTGAAGCCTGAAGAGAATGGAGCGAGCCTCTCTCACAGTGCCAGGCACAAGGTGTGGGCCCAGCCCTAGCCCCTGCCCCATTTTCATGATGGGGGGTGTGGGTCACTCTGTGTGCCATAGTACACTTGCTTGTCAACCCAATGGTGAGGAAGTCAGACTCCTGGAGGACAGAAAGGCAGGTCTGGGGGCATGCTAGCCACAGGCTGGGAGAGAGAAACCATCTGGCTTCTCCCTAGGAAGCCATGATACCTCCCAGGCTGAGAAGCACCAGTCTTAGATCTTCTCACTGGACCACTGGGTCTGATGTGATGAGAGGAGGCGTATGATTGGGTTTCCGACAGAGGAGCCCAGCTGGAAGACCACCGGGGTGGCATGGATAGTTTTGCCACCCTTGGCAAATTTTGGTTTCAGACCAAAATTCAGAGAGCGGTGCTTCTGATAGGCACTGTTGGGTGCGATGACCTCACCCCACAGGCTGACCATTTCCTATTTGGGACTTTTTGTTAGCAATACGAAGGAGAATGCCCACACTTAGCTTCTTGACAAGGGTGTATGTGTGTGTTGGGGTGAGGTCTGGCATTCGCTCAGGATAGGGTGCAGGATTGCCCCTCTCTATTTATCTTAGGGACTGGCCAGCTCTCTTGTGCCCAGCGGGCTTTGAGGCAAGCGGGCCGCATGAAATGGTGAGAGAAGGCGTTTAAAATGTCTCTTGGACAGCGTCTCCCTGGCTCAGTTTCCTCAGTCTGTCTTTCCTTTGGTTTGAGTTGCACCCCCACGAAGCCGTGCCTGTTCTCTGAGAGGTTGCTGTCACAGATGGGAGCCTCTTTGCAAATGGCCTTGCTGTGTCCCCTTTTTCTTCCTCCCCAAACTAGGAGGTGTTGCTTTCCTTTCACATAAGAATCGTCAGTAAATTAATAGAATTAATGACGGTAAAGGTGCCTCTCGAGGAACTCCTTTACCAGATGTTCCTAGACAAGGGCCCTGAAACATCGGCATTCACCTCTCCAGGGTAGGGGTCGCTGTTCCCCCCACGGTGCTCGGCTGCCCTCCGGGTCTCCTGCAGCCCACCTCTGCCCTGAAGGATGCGAATTGAATGTCAAGAAGTGGGATGCTTTGGAGGGTCCATGATGATTTGGGCCTTCGGGTACCAGAGGGGGTGGGTGTGGGAGGGGGTGTACCCCCCTCAGCCCCGCCCACCTAGCACTCAGCCTGGAAAAGGCGAAAAGGTGCGAGCAGGAGGCTCCAAGCACTGCCTTTAGGGTGGAAAATTCGGCCCCAGAGCCCGGCCTGACACTCCCAGCCAACGGTGCCAGCCCAGGAGGAGGGGGCTGGTCTTCATGAGCCTGTCAGGGGTGCAACGCGGCAGAGGTGTGCTCTCAGGAGAAAAACAGCAGGTTCTTGGGACTCTCGCGTTCCCTTTCCACCCCTCCGGGCATCGGGCATGGCTCTGATGCACAATTCCCTGGCTGCTCCCGCCTGGAGTGGGGGCAGCCAACGTTGGTGAAAAGCGGGAGTTCAGGAGTCGGACTCTTCCTTACCCCTCTCCCCGGCAAAATGCAGTTTGAAACAATAACGTTTACATTTGTTCGAAACGTATTGGATGTCCACTGTAGACTGGATAAATCCAGAAAACTGAAAACAGATGAAAACCACCCATACTCACCCGGTTGGACATTTTATTCTGCTAAGCATTTTTTAAAAATTGCTTTCATACTGTCAAAATGCTATTTAAGCATACCCTTTTGGGTTACTCTGATAAAGAAGAAAATTCCATTCTGTTATCTGCCTTCTCCCTTAAAAACCACTTCAAAAGGGAAGTGGAATATGAACGCAGGTCACTCCCCACAATTCAGCTTTTTTTCAGACTATGCCAAGACCACGGAATTTCAGAGCCGGGTATTATTTTTGAGTTTGTGTGGTTAATCCTTCCGTTTTGTGGACCGAGACTCAGATGTGACATGACTTGCTGGGGATTGCCTAATTCCTTCGTGGAAGACCTGGAGGCAGAAGAACCCAGGCGTTCTGCCTGGGAAGCGAGGCCCCTCCCACCACTCCAGGAGCACGGGACACACCTGCTTACTTGCAGGTTGGAAATTTACAGTTAAGGCAGGAAAGGGAAGAGGGGAAACATCACAAAGGGACAATTTTCTTGGAAATTCTGGTACGTTCTAATTTCTTTTACAAATGGAAACAAAGTGACATTTTCCAACACTCTATAGCTCCCATTGGAAGGAAACGCCAGCAAGAGATGAGGCACCCTGTTCTTTGGGGAGTGTGGCCCAATCCCGAAGAAGCTGGCCCCAGGAATGACAGCTGTGTGCCCGTCCCTGGCCAGCCACCCTTCTCTCTTCCTGCGTCAGTAGCACTTCTGCTGGGGCCTGTCCCCTGGGCGTGCCCCTCTTTCTGGCACTCCACTCAGTGCTGCCCTTTTTCACCTGCTGGGAGTATTCATTGACATCTCTGTGTCACTTCCCGGGAAGCCTCATGCATCACTCAGTTAGCTTCCTTCCACTGAGCTGCCCTGGATACGTCTAGGCAAGACTGTATCCTAAGACTGAGTGAGGCCTTAGCCCCGGCTGGCTGGCTGACTGGGGCTGGTAATGACAATAAAAATGAACACCTAGAGAGGGCGGAATGCCACCTCATGGTGTCCCGCGTTCACTTTATAGGTGGGGAGAGGGATGGGGCACAAACGGGCCTGCCCACAGCCACACCGCTGGTAAGCGGCAGGGCCAGAACGCGCACCGAGACCCCCCTTGTCCGACCACTAGACCAGACTGGCTGGTTTCCTCGGGGGCTCAGCCCTTGCCCACGAGGTGGTGGCCTTACTTCCTGTGCCCTGTCCTGAGTTTTCATGGCAGCCGGTGTTCATTTTGCATCATTTTATTGTCCTTCAGGCATTTTTGTCATGTCTAAAAATTGATTATAATTTAGTTACTGGTTCTCTTGCAAATTTTTTTATATGAATGTTAGAAAAATACTCTTATCAGCATCCATGTCCTGGTTCGAGTTTTGGACAAATGTGGAGATGTGGCCAGAGAGTGTGCATTCCAGAATCCAACAAATCTGTTCAAATATAGACTCCACCACTGACTGGCTATATATATATATATATTTTTTTTTTTTCAATTCCTTCATTTGATATGTTTCAGAGCATTCACATAATGCCATACAGGCTTGATAGAACAAGTGAGGTAATACAACAAAAGAAATTCCTGTGCAGGTGGAATAATACATTATAAGATGCCTAAAGGTGAAGCTAATCACCTGCCTGCCCCTCAGCCCGGTCCCTCTCAGTCATGTTAGCCGAGTCCTTCCTCTGGGCACCTTCCTTAGCCTCTCCGCGGTTGTTTTCTAGTCCCTGACCCAGGGTGATGCCCCACTCATGAAGGACTGAGGACGATGCTCGTAGACAGTGCTCTTCAAACAGCAGCTGTGAAGCGGAGGGGACAACGTGCGTTAGGGCTGCAGGAAGTTGCCTTGGGCCACGGAAGGAGGGGTTCTCCAGTTTCCCCACTCTCTCTCTTTCTCTGGGCTCCAGCATCTTACAGCCTCTGGCACAGGCCAGAGCCCAGCGGAGATGGCAGGCGTGACTCCCAAAAGACGTGGAAGGTTCCGTGGGAGCACACCTCCCCCACCTGGAGCCACAGCCAGGGTGGATCTGAGTCCCGGGCTTCTGATCCTGGCGCTGCGCTTGTCTGAGGTTCAAGTGAGGTCAGAGAACTGAGGAGGAAGACTACCCTAAACCCCATCCCTCCCCTCCCCTCCCCTCTCTCTCTCTGAAGGAAACCTCAAACAGCTCCTTCTGCTTGTCTCCCACCCTGCTTGTCTGCACCCACACCTCTTCCTGCTTTCTCTACCTTGACACAAAGGTCTCTCCCCAGCCTGGTGGCACCTTGCCTGGGGTGCTAATAATAGAGAAGGGGAGACCTGCCAGGCAGTGAACCAGAAGGCAGTGTATGCTCTTCACCGGGATCCTGGCAGACTCTTGCTGGGCTGACTTGTAAAAACCTTTGTGAGCAGAATGGGCCTTTGTGTGTCCTGGGAACTCCTGCCTGAGGGCCACACCATCCTGGAAGGAGGATGGGGATGCCTCTGGCCTCAAGATCCTAGGAAAACATTGTTTCAAGTAGCTCTAGGCTTCCAAACCAGCCTGGGGGCCCAGGAGGAGGGGGGTTCCTTGGCATGGCCAAGGGCCTGCCAAGGGCCTGCCAAGGTGCTCAGGGGAAGAAGTGGGAATTGAGAGGAAGGAGGGTAAGTGTGAGGCGCCTACATTTCATGCTCCCTAAAAGGCAACTCAACATGCTTTTATTAGTCCTTTGTGAAATAAGACAAGTGAAACCTTCAGTTTTCCTGCTTAAAAAAAAATAAAAAACCCTCCAAAAGCCTTCTGCCCAATTTAGTGGGTTGTTTTGGAACCTGCCTGGATAAACTTATTTAGAAATTATTGAAGAATTTCTCTGGACAGCTACCTGAAATTCTTTTAAAATCAAGATAGGAAAAATGTCTATTAAGGGATTAAAAGAAAACACTTCCAGATGTGGGGGCTATTTTCAAGGCACTTTTGCTAGATAATCCCTTGCACTTGGACGAGGTTTTGTGGTTGACAGAGCACTTTCACATCTGTTTTCTCACTTGGTTGTCACAATAACCTTGGGAGCTGGGCAGGGCCTGTCTTGTTGTTATTCCTGTTTTACAAATGAGGAGGCCAAGGTCTTGGAATGTTGAGTGGTCTGTTCAAGGTCGCAGGGGGGTGGGGCGTGGGGTGGGAGGTGGAGAGAACATCTAACTCAGCTCCGTTTTTCCTTAGCTGTTCCGTCCCTACTGAGATGAAACAGCGTGACGGCTCCTGAGACCCAAGTTCCCTTTGAACTTAAATTAACCGGCAAGCACGTTATGTTGTGTGTGGACCTGCTGGTCCTTGCTTTTCCGAACGGCTTCCTTCCCTGCCTCAGCATTGGCATGTCAGATTGGAAGCAAGATGGCTGACTTTCACTGGACCCAACCTCAGCTGCTTCGCTGTGAGCCAGTGGTGTGGATTGGCATTGCAGTGTCCGTGATTATTCTTTCTGTGTGGCTTTAAACATCAGAATTACCTTGCAGGTGATCAGTTGTGAGCTAAAAGGCTGTGCACAAGAGGCATCAGGCCACAACCAGATGTTCATTTTAATACATGGAAAATATGACTCAGAACTGGGGCCAGTCTGAGCCTCCCAGCAGGCAAATTAAGCCATCAAGGGTGATGTCTTTGTCTCTGGATTGTAGAGAATGTGGGAGCAGGGGGGCCGGGTTCAGATAGTTGCATTTATTTCTTCTCACTTCTTCTCTTCGACCTTGTTTATACTCCTCTGCCCAGACGGTATTGAATAGTCTACCACCATTCTGCAGAAATGTGGATAGAATTATAATGAGGCTCAGAAGGGTGAGCTGAGGAAGTAGTCCAGTGGAAATGTAGCCGAGGCGATGATGAGTTTGGGAAGCCAAAGGTCCGCGCTCAAGAGAAGTTTCAGGCAGACTTTAATCTCGTTGGTGGTAGCAACCTGCATTTGTAGAGCACATTTGAGTGTCCAGAAACCTTCATCTTCTTGCCTTATTCCGTATGAGTCTCACAGCAGCCAAGGATGTGAGCGGAGCAGTCGGTAATATCCCCGTTTTATAGAGGAAGTAGAAACCGAGAAGCAGGAAGGTTGAGTAACTTGCCCAAAGTTCCACAGCTAGTAAATGGCAGAGCTGGGACCCCTTAACTCGGTGTTCTTCCTTTCCAATCTGCCATCCAACCTTCTTTCCCTTCCTTCCTCCCAGCCTGGGCTCCCCCAGGGGCTCCCGGCCGTTCCCTTTGCTCAGAGGTAGGGGAAGTGATCCTGAGCATTTTCCCAGTGCCCTAGATGTTGCTGGAAAAAAGTGGGCCAGTATCTCTGTCCTGATCTGTGCTTTAGGGTTTGGTAGGGGGTGGGCCTTAGACTCTCACCTCTGGAGAGTGCTTGTACAAGCGTTTCCAAGTGCGGCCAACTTCTTGCACACTGCTAGTGGAAAGTAGTAAGAGTTCCATTTTCCTGTTTCAAGCGAGCATTTCCCCCTTGGGGTTAGAGTAACCACTTCCTCCTCAGCACCCAGTGGAACGTGGTAAACACCAGTCACAGCCGAGTATTCCCTTCTGAGAGCCACGGTGGGTTCCTTTTTTGTCCCCTCTTGTCTTTAAGTGTGAACACACACACATACACACACAGTGTTCTTAAGGACAGGCCTCCTTCCCCTCTGGCTGACAGTTCCCAGAATAGCCTGCAGTGGCCTTTAAAACAGAAAACCCACACATAGGTCATATGCGGTTCTCATGAGGTCCTTTGTCGTCCTGTCTCACTTTGGCGGGACTTGGGTTGGAGTCAGCTGAGGAAGAATACAGAGTCTGGAATTATTGGAGGCAAGGTGAATGGGTGGGCAACGCGGTGGCAGGCCCGGGGGTCATCAGGATGGGAAGAAATAGACATCACAGAAGTTATTCCGACAGCGGCGAGGTGGGCAGAGCAGGGCTTGGTGGTTGGGGGGTGGGGCAAAGGCAGCAAGGAGGGGTTCTGCAGAGACTGAAGGGGCGTGAGGATAGAGGGGAGGGGTGAGTGAAACGCTGAAAGAGAGGCGCATTCGTTTTAGTTAGCTGTTTTAAAAATACTTTAATACTTTTTTTGTCATTGTTGGTTTAGGGTTTATAAGAACTTCTGAATTCCCCTCAGTTTTTCTTAGAGTCTTTGAGACCATGGGATTTCATCACCAGAAAAATCCTTCTGGGGAGCTGATCACCCCAACTCTCCGGGGGACAGGGGACTGAGGCCCAGTGAGACCCGGTTGGAGGCATATATGGCTATAAAACCTCTTGACTCCCTGCCGCAGCCATGCCTGACTGAGCCAGAAAGAGGGAAAAGTAAAGCCATTCTTTGTGTGTGTTTGTGCTTAACCTTTATGCATTATTAAACAGAACAATACCAGAGCAGGTCTCTGAGCCTATCGGGTAGAGATCTCTGGGCAGAATAAGCAGGAGCTTCCTGCAACTCTGGCAGATTTGCAAGACAGTCCAGATATAGAAACTTATACTGCAAACAGGCTTGTCGTGCTTCCTACTTGGTGCAGCTAGGTGATAAAGCTGAAAGCCTAAGAAATCTAAATATGTAGCATCCATCTAATGCATGTGATGTGTATTATGTATTGATCTATGTCTACAGGCTCCAAAGGACCTGGCGAAGATTTCCATATGTCTAGAAAGTGTAGGAGAACTTGGGGTGGGGGAGGTGGCTGAACTGGTTCGCGCTGACTCCACCCCTGGCCGCTGGCGGAGCTCTCTGGGCAGAATAAGCAGGCGCTTCCTGCGGCCCCTGCAGATTTGTGTTGGCCTTCCTCCAATCACCCCCGCTCCTAGGGAAGACAGAGCCTACGTGTCCGCAGCTTGTCCAAAGCATCCCTGTATTAAATGGGAATAGCTAGAAAACTGTCCTTGTCATTCCCGTGGCACGTTGCAGAGCATGCCCTCTGCTGGTCAGAAGCAGAAACAGGTTAGGAAGAGGCATTTTCTGAGTGTGGCAGGTTTTCTCAATCACTGGAATTGGGGTACAGAAACCAAGTGCAGGCTGTTTCTGGAACCTTCTTCCTGTTTGTCTGCCCTAGTTCACACCTCTCTCCGGAGCTTCTGAAGAGAGGAAGTTGGCTCTACCACCTGCTCAAACCTGGAATTCCTTCCAGGACCCCACCTCCCCCCCACCCCCACCCCCTGGGGCTGGCCTGAGGCTGCTCCCCTGCCCAGCCCTACTGACAGGCTCTTCCTCTCCAGCACCCGACCCTCCCACTTCCCCACCGTCCAGACCCTCAGGAAGCACCTTCTTTCCACGAGGATCACAGCTCCAGGTTCCAGTGGGAATAGGAAGCAACCAAACAACAGTCGTGGTCTGAAGCAGTTTTGTTTTTTCTCTAATCCATCGTCCTCTCACCTAGGCAATTACAGTGGCCTCAAAGGTGATCTTTTTCGGTTTTAGCTTTTCTCATGTGCTTTCTACTCCCCAGGTCTGCTCCACACCCGGCTGAGTTACCCTTTTAAAACAAAAGCCAGATCGTGACACTTCTCCCTCAAAACCCTCCAAGTGCCCTCCCCGTACTCACATCAAATCCCAAAGCCTACATACAGCCCGAGAAGCTCTGCGTGAGATGACCTCGCTTCGTCCCATGCTCCCCTTTGCTCCCTGAGTTCCAGTGTCTTTGTGGCTCTGGTTGGCCTTGCGCCTGCCTGGCACGCTGTGCTGGGCCCCTGCTCCGGGCTGTTCCCAGGAGTGTGCAGGGCTCAGCTGCTCAGTCCTGCGGCAAGGCCTTCCTCAGGCCCAGCTGGGGTAGCACACCCGTCTCCCCTGCCCTGGGTCACTCCCCCTCTCCGCCTTGCTGTATTTTTCTTCAAAACACTTGCTGCTGTCTGATGTACTCTGTATTCATTTATTCAGTGTCTGCCTCCCTCCATGTAGAACCTAAGCTTCTTCAAGGGCAGGGACTTTGCTTTGTTCCCTACAACATCCCTGCACCTTGGACAGTGGCACGTGGTGGGTGATCTGTAAATACTTGTCCAATAGTGAACGAACAAACAAATGCACTAACAGCAGCATGGACCGAGCTGTGCATCGGGCATCGATCGTGTTGGGAGCCAGGCTACAGAGATGGCACTCAGTGTCCCTCTCTCGAGGAGCTCACGAGTTTGATCTCCTCTCTGTGCAAGGCTTCCCACACTCCCTTGTGATTCCTGCCCTTGAACATGCTTTTTTAATATGGGGAAGACCCCTGCACTGTACCATCCTAGCCACTCGTTATCAGAATGACCCTCTGCTAATGTTCCCAGGACCCTAGAGTTCCATGGGGTCCCATTGAGGGGACAGTCTTGACCTCATGGAATGTACATGGAGAAGCAAGAAGTTCTGTTTCTCACCCAGGTGTCGGGCCACCCGGGAGGGTGCTGAGTTCTCAGATCAACTCAGGGAGAAAGACTGAAGGTGTCAGGGGAGACACAGGAGCAATTTCTAAATGTAACCTGTTGATTTGGTGATCTGTACACATTTTAAATTGTGGAAGCAAACTAGCCGCACGACAGACATTGTGGAAATAATGAATGATGATGTGAGTCATCATAACCCTACCCGAATAACTAAATTTATTGAGTCTGTTGATTGTTAGTTAATTGGTTAATTTACATTCTGTCTTCAGAAAGGATTTGAGGATGCTTACAAACTTAGAGGCAGTGCCTTAGAATATAATGAGTAGCTAAGAAATCAGAGCAAAGGGTTAAATAGTTTTGTTGAAATCAATGTAAACTTAAAATGCAGAAATGCATACTGATGCAGTATTTTTATAAATTAGTGTGTTTCCTCCTTACCTTTGAAAGTCTGTACATTTTTATAGCCTATCATGCTTCCCCCACCACGTATTAAAAAAATATCTTTCTTTCCTTTCCTTTTCCTTTTTTTTTTTTAATTCCTTAGGTGTACATGTTTCTTTCTAACTCTTATTGTTCAGGACTGAGTGATCGATCCTAAGGATGTGTCTCTAATTCATTTAACCGTTCCTCCATTGTTGGATGTTGGGTTATTTTTAATGCTATTGTTAAATAAACAATGGCATAATTAACATCTTTGGGCTTGTAACTTTTTCCACATTTCCTTAAGTAGATTTCCAGAGGTAAAATAATTTATGAAAGGTTCAGATGTTTTTATGGCCTTTGAAATATATTCTTGGGCTGCTTTCCCCAAGGGTCATGCGCATTTGGGATGTCTCCAGCAGCGTTTTGGCGTGGCTCTGGTGCTTTTATTGATCTTTTTTCTGTGTTTTGCTAACTTAGTAAGGAAATATATACAGCTATCTTTGTTATGTGCATGTTGCTGTCTATTGGCATGTCGGCATTTTTTTCCACGTATTCGTTTGTTCCTAATGCACCAAAGGGATTAACCTTCCCACCATAATATATTTTGTAAACTATTTTCTGCAGCTTATTTGACTTTTATTTTAGTTTGGGGGTCTCTTTGCCTTTGGTCCTTAAAAATGTTTCGTTTTGTGTAGTCAAAGCTCTTGGTAATTTCCCCTGATATTTCTGTCCATTTACCTAGAGACTCTAGTCCAAGTTCATCAGCCTGGCAGTCAAGGCCCTGGTGATTTCAGCTCAGTCTCCTTTCCAGAAGCCTCACCTATTCTCCTCTTAAAACCATCTTCTCAGGAACTTGAGCCATCAGCATATCCAGCATCCTTGGCACTCGGGGTGGATGGGTTGTGTGTGTGTTTTGTAACAGCTTTCTCTTCTGTAGGACAAAAAAATTATTTTCAGTCATAACCAAGAAATAATGAAAATGGCCAGAAAAGCAGACAGTGAAACTTTTCTAGTGAATTTTGTGTACATGAGCATACCAGTTAAAAAAAGGTGGGGATGTAGCGATGGATCTAATACTTGCATTAATGCACGTTCTGGAAAAAGGGGGAAGTTACCGTTAGGTACTGGTCTCTAGCTGTAATGAATAATAACATGATCGTTTCTGATTTTGATCTTGTATAAATGTGTCAGACTTCATAAAAACTGATCTCCTTTTCATGTTCAGGTTCAGTGGACAGGGACAGATTTGTCTGTCTTTCCTAACTTGGAAAAGTTTCTTCCAGGTGAAGCAACAGGTAGCAAAAAATCTTAAACATGAAGATAAATTTGTCAAAAATCCACAAATTTCCCATTTCACAGTAAATTCAGAAATTGTAATACTGTCCTTATCTGTGTATCTTTGGGATTGATTCCATGTCTCCGCTATTGAAGGAGTTTAACTTTAAACAAAGAAACACTCCAAGTGATCTCGTAGAACACCAGGATGGAAGTAGCCAGGTTCTGTTTCTTTGCCTTTTTACTGGGCTGCCGTTGTTTATTTCTGGTCTGAAGTTTATTTCTGGTCTGCTCTTGAAGTTCAGGGATGTGTAGTATCACAGGATTGGGGGACAACAACCTGTGGCCCGAATTGGACTTGAATGATTCTGAATCCTGTGAACTTGCTCTTGGGACATGTATAGCTGAGTGTGTGTGTGTGTGTGTGTGTGTGTGTGTGTGTGTGTAGCTGACTCTATAGCTGGCAGATCTCTGATTTTACTGCCATGTAGAATACAGGATTTGTTAGAGGATAAGTCGTAAGTGTGAATTGGAAACTCACGTATACAATTAAATGAAATAGTAATGCAGCAGCTGTTCAGTAGAATTAGACAAAAGGTTTGGGGAGCGGGGGGTAGGAATACATTCAGTCAGGATCACCAGCTCCTGGCGATCGGTGTTATTACTGTTTTCAGTTCCCGCGGACAACCCACCCTTTTCAGTTGGGTACTGATCAATTAAGTCGCCGGCCTCCGAGGCAAACTGCACCCATTGCCCAGCCCGTGGTGCCAAGGTTGGCTGAGGTGTCGGTGCTGTTTCTGTTTCTCTGCTTTCGTTCACACTTTTTCCAGACCTGAATCCTACCCTTAATCTATACACATAGCCCCTACTCATTTTCCTTGCCCTTCAAGATTTAGCTGAAACGCCACCTTTTCCGTGACACTTCTTTAATGTATTTCCCCTGTCTCCCAAGGAGAGGAATGCCTGTGGCCCAGTATCTGTGCCTCTCTGAGGTCACCGGCATTTCCTACCCTCTACCCGTCCCCCAGAATGGACGGTGGGCTCCCCAGGACTTAGCCCCAAACCTAGTACGTAGTATCTGGCACGTGTTGTGGGATCTGAACAGGTACAGCTTATTCTCGGTGATTAAGTGCAAACAGAGGGGGGACGATGCAGCAGGGGCTGCCAGGTTTTGGGTTTTGTAGACAGGAGAGATGAGTGGAGGTTGTTTCAGGCAGAAAAGGGCCAGGGGCCTGAAGAGAGCAGAGAAGAGCTGGTTTGCTCTCAACAAGGACAGACCCTTCTGGAGGGGAGGGCTGGTGAAGGAAGGGGGCGTGTTTACGGGGCCAGCATTGGGCAAGTCCTCCTGGGTGTGAGGAGACCTGGATTCTTACCTGCGGAGGTGCACTCTGGGCGAGTCCCTTCCCCTGTCTGGGCCTCGTCTGCGTGCACGACCTGAAGGGGATCTGAACTCCAGCTGCCTCTTGCTCTGGTGTTCGAGCCTCACCCAGCTGCCTTTGGGGGCTCTGCCTCTCTCATGGGCCCAAGCCCCGGCCGGCCCTACCCCAGTTCCGTGGGAGAGAGCAGACCCAGCGCGTGTCTGGGAGCAGCCAGCGACAGCGTGGACGTCAGCAGTTCTGTGCGGCCTGGTTCTAGGAAGAGGCAAGGAGACACCCCAGGGAGCGTCAGGGAGCCGGGTCTGGTTCCGGAGCTCTCCCTGCCTGCCTCTGCCTGTGCAGGGGCCTCCTGCAGAGCCTCGGAGGCTGCTGCCCCTGGTTCTTGGCCTCTGGGTGTGTGTGAGGCTTCCCTGAGAGGTTTAGGAACCCCAGCCCTAAGCCAGACCCCATGGTCAGGGCTGGGGATTCTGAGCGAGTCACCTCTTCCTCGTAAGCCAGGCTTGGAGTCTTGGGGGGTTCCCAGCTGCTGAGTTTAACAGGCATTTATTGATTGCTGACCCAGGAACATAATGGGATTGTTCTCAGGGCTAGGGATTCAGCCATGAATTCCCCATGTGCTGTCCTCAAGGACACTCACTCAGTTGTGGGTCCCCCAGGTCATTTGCGCTCTAAGTGGAGGAAGCAACGAACATGCGAGTGCGTGAGGCACAGAGGGACAGTGCTACAGAGGAGGAAGCAGTTAGCGTTTCTTGTGCCTTGGGGTCCGGGGACCGGGCAAGGCAGAGGTGACGGCAGCTGAGCATAGCTTTAAAGAACGAAGCCAAGTCCTCTGGGTGCATTAGGGGCGAGGTATCTGGCCAGAGGGAAGGGCACATGAGGCTCGGAACAGAAACGAGCGTGGTGTGTCTTGGCAAGTAGGCCACTTTTGCTTCAGCACAGAGGTGAAGGGGTGTGGCCGGGCAGCGGCCCTGGAGAATCCATCTGAAGGAGTTCGCTCTCTGTCTGGAGGCTTTGGGAAGTTTAAAGCCATAGGAGGGACCTGCTGGAGTTGGCATGAGACAAAAAGAGCAAGGGTGACAGGGAGAGGGACAAGGGAGTTGTCAGGGAGGTAGAACCGTGTGACTTTGGTGATCTGCTGAATGTTCTGGAAATACTATGCTACAGTCCCCTTAGCTCTCCCCCAAGAGGAGATCTCAGGGTCGCCCACAAAGTTTGCGACCTTCAGTTAGCTCAGCACGGTCCCCTCAGACCTGCTGGGCGGGGGCTCACAGGCCTGGGTGCCCCTGAGCTCCCGGCCCCAAGAGCCCACACGTGGGTGTGATCCTGGCCGTGGATGAAGCCTCTGCCATCTGCAATGCTCATCTATGAAGCTGGTGAGCAGAGAGACAGCCTCTTGGTCCTGAAAGCTCTGTGGGAGGTGCCCCAATTCGGTGGCCTGAGTCACCACTGCCTCCCCAACCCCAAGCCATAGGCACCAGATCCCACAGGATCACATGCTCCCTTCTCTTCTTGTATCACAGCTGCTCAGCCTAGCCTTCCCTGCGGAAAGCCTGCGCCCTCGCACATTGCTTTCAGGAAGACTTTAGGGCAGGTAGGGGACTGAGACATTTAGCACTTAAACTTCTCCTCATCTTCAAGAAGCCCGTTGCTAACTAGCCCTCTTAGTCATTTCTGTCATTTCTTCCTCATTTTTGACAGGCCATGGGGGAGGAGAGAGCATGGCCGAGAGCCTTCAGGTCTGTGCAAGTCAACACTCCAAGTTCAGTTGGAGTCTGCACTGTGAAACATCGCTGAGACCACCGTGCCCTCTGGTCGCTCCCTAACACACTCAGCAGACTGCTGAGTTTTATAGCCAGAGGTGTCAGGCTTCCTCCGCCCGCTCAGGTGTCATCCGGCTGTCTCCTGTCCCAGGCTGGGTCATAGCTGGCAGTCCCAAAGGCGAGGTGCCCCCAGCCCTAACTTCTGCTCTGCTGAGAGGCACGGAGCCTATTCTGTTCAGCCGTGACCAAGTGACATTCCACTTCTCTAGCGGGCAGGCAGTGGAGCAGGCAGGGCAAGGTAGCATGATTGGGTGGTTCAGAAATCCCAGCTTCTATTTCAGACTCCGTAGGTAAGCGGCCACTGAGCCATCTCTCGTGCTTCCGTTCCCCCAACCCTCCCGCCTCTCCAGCTGGCAGTCTAATCAGAGGCCAGCTTTCTGTGGGTGTTTTATATGATCCCGTAGACCTGGATGATCGTGTCTTGCCTTGCACGGATGATGCAGTCAGGTGTTCCAAGCACCCCCCAGGTTTTCCTCCATAATCCTCCCGACTGTCTCAGAGGTGTGGGCCGTGCTGTGCCCTGTCTTCTCTGTTTGTAGATGGAGAAACAGGGAAATAGCTGGCTTATCCACCTTCACATGATCAGTAAGGAGACTCCCTGAGACCCGCAGAGGGCCTAAGGCTGACCTTGGCACTCTCTCCTTTGTCTGTAAACCCAGGTGCTCAGCTCAAATGCTGTCCAGGGCCCGGCAAGTGATGAGGGTGCACGGGACTCGGGGACAGGGGAGGGGAAGGCCTATTCACGTGTGCTGTCCAGCTCCAGCCCACGGAGGGCTGCCACCGGGGATGGGAGCCCAGGAGTTCCAAAAAAGTTGGATTTTTGTCTAAAATGTCCTGATTTTTAAAGGTTGGCAACTAATTTAGAAAAGAAAAATATGGTAGCCAAAGAAAATAAGTGGGCTGGCCGATGGCTGGACTCTACATCGTCGGGCCACGTACCACTAACTGGCTTTCCTCCGGGTCTGGTGCCAGTTGAGGGGGAACTTCCCAAACTGCCTTTGGGGAAAGGGGAGACAACCACTCGCCATCTGCTGGCCCAGCCCTATGCAAATAGTTCGGCCGCCTGCATGTCCAGGGCGAACGCTTTCCAGTTTCCTCCTGGGTCGCCCTGAATTCTGGACCCCTTGGGCAGGCCATCATCACCTCGCTTCCTTTTCCAAAGAATGAAATGACGACAGCTTGAAAATACTGTCCTCAGCCGGGTTTTTCCTTGGTGACTTCACTCAGAGGCAGATGTGCCCTAATAATAACATTGAAAGTTAAGGGGGAGAAGGCAGGCAGCTGGGTCTGTTCCCTAGAAGTGATGTTCCAGCTCCTAAATGGGGTTGTCCCCAGAGATCTCGGAGGGGCCAGGCCTGTAAGAGAGCTGTGGTTACCCTGAGACTGAGTGCCTGCAGCTCTTTGCTCACCCAGGAGGGCAGCTGTCCTGCCTTATCCAGACGCCGACCCAGCAGCCACTCTCTCTGTAGATTGGCAGGCAAAATCGCACCCCTCCCCAGCCCCTACCTTCTCCCAGTGCCCAGAGGCAGGCCTTGAGTAGCCCAGGCCTCCCAGTGTCTCTCTAGTTCCTTTGGTTCAGGACCACTGGCCAGGACTCTCCAAGGTCATTAAGCCCACGCCTCGGCCTCTGTCATTCCAGAATACATTTTTCAGATAACCCACTCACGTCTCCCAATGACGTTACATTTCCTATAACTCGGTGGGAAGGAGGCCAAATGAGGGGAAGCAACCCAGAAGCGCCCTGTGAGCTGTGCAGGCTGGAGGGGGACCGTGTGTGGGCTGGGCTCTGAGGCCCTTTAGAAACCTGACTGCTCTGTGCAGATGCTGATGCTGCCTTTGTGGGTTGGCCTCTCTGTAAACCTGGGAAGACAGGAGGGACTGGGGTCCCCGTGCCATTTTGTAAAAACCCATCCTGTTCCTGAGTATCCCAAGAGCTACCGTAAAATACCTCGATATAAAATAAATGTTCATTCATTGTAGCCTGGAGCAAAAAGTGAAGAAAACAACTGTGGTGGGGGTGGGGGTGTCTCTGCTTCCACTGGCGGGGGCGCCTTCCCCCCTGCTGGGTATGCAGGATGCCCAGGGTAGGAGTTGGAGCAAGACCCCCAGGTCTGTGCCCTGATCAAGACACAGGCCTGGGGGCAGCCCCTTGGTGCTTGTCAGCCTCTCCGGGAATGGGAGGTAAGTCTGTAACCTGCCTCCCCGGGCCCCGGAGGCTCCTGCTACATGGGAAAGTGCTAAGTAAGCACTTGGGGCCCCAGTTGACAGAGATGTATGGGGAAGGGCGATGAGTCAATCTGTTTATGAAAATCACACATACCGACACAAACGTCAAGATGACCCGGGGGACAGCCGTGTTCTCAGAGCTGACAAGTCTTGGGGGTTCACTGGTGTGTCTTTCTGGCAGCCCGTTTCCTGTGCCTCCAGCTGTCTGCACGTGAACAGATGCATGACTGCCTAACCGAACGGGCGAGGGAGGCTGGCTGACTCAGAGCAGAAGGCAAAGCTGCGCCGGGCCCCTTCTGGGCAGGCCTGCAGCGTCTGCCTCTCTCTGCAAGTCTGCCTTCCCATTTGCTGAGCGCCATTTCGCCACGGGCAAATCAGTGTCGTCTGTCAAATCTGAATCGCACCCCAGTATCTTGCTTGGAAATATTTTCTAAATATAGTGAAATATTCGATACTGCTTGTAAGTTCGCACGCGGGTTCTCAGGCGCTTCCTGCAAAGTTTCCTTGATAGAAATTCCTTACGTGGGAGTTCGCAAAAACCTGGCTTTTGGAGTTAGTCCAGAGTGGAGTTCCTGGCTTTTGGAACCCCCTAAGCAAAGCTCTTCCTAGCACTTTATGGGTTCTCAGAAGCTACTTAAAAGGCAGTGTTTTGTCTGTTAGTGTTCTTGGCCCAGAGAAGTAAACCTGGAGCAAGCTGGTAGAGGCAGTCGTACCCCTTGTTGTACTATGTTCAGCCGTACCTTTAGGCTTTTTAATTTATAACCTGCAGGTCTTCTGTCTGAGCAAATATCTGCAGAAATACGAGGGAGAATCCCAGACCCGCTGGCACAGGAGGGTTTGTTTCTGTGTTGGGGTGAGCCGCGGGGAGAGAAGGTGACATTTTAGATTCTTCATCATTTTGCGGAAAACATCCTTTCAGGTTCCTGGCTTTCTAAATGTCATCTTCCAGCATGGAATAAAGAGGTCTATTTCCACGTGGGCCGCTGGGCAGAGCTGCCTGGGTCCCATTGCCTGGCCCGGTTTCCTGGGAAACGGGCAGAGGGACTTGTTTCAGACCACAGGTCCCCGGGGGAGGTGGGGGTGGGGTGGAAGGGAGGGTCTGCAGGAAACAGAAGAGCCACCAGGGGCACAGGCTGGTGGCTTCCTTCCGAGGCTGCCCCCTCCCCCGCTGTGTCTCACACCCCACTCTTAAGTGGCTTCTGGGCATTCTGGACTTTCCAGAAAGACCTTTACAGGCAGCTCACTACTCCTTCCACGGCAAGGACAAGGACTACTGTCCAAGACCCACTTCCTGCCGCCTGTGGCCTTCACCTCTGCACTTTCCCCATGGAAAGGCCAGGGCTGGGCTAGAGGAAGAGGGCAGACCCTGCTGCTGACACCTGCTGAGCCAACCCCAAGCCCCCTCCCGTGTTTTCATGCTGCACCCAGGCTCTTGCCCTCACGGGGCTTAGCCAGCAGACAGGACACCAGACAGGTATGCAGACTCACCTTCACTGAGACTGCTCCGTGTGTAGCCAGCGCTACACATGCAGAATTTAACCCCCAAAACAGCCCGGCGGGATGGGTGATACTTCCATTTTACAGACAAGGAGGAAACCAAAGCTCAGAGATTGGGTGGCTTCCCTGATCTCCCCAGGCAGCATCCAAGCAGGACCTGATCAGGATCTGAACCTGCGTGTACCAGGCTATCAGGTAGCAGGTCAGAAACAACAAGAAGCCAGGCGGCCCAGCAGAGTGAGGAAGAGCTCGGACCCTGGATCCAGACTGCCGGGTTCCAACCCTGGCTTCGTCCCTGGCCGTTAGTGAACCCTGGGCAAATTGTTCCATCTGTGTGCCTTGGTGTCCCCATCTGTAAAATGGGGTGAGAGTGCCGACGGGATACTACGGGACAGGTCGCGATGCCCATGCCACGCACACGCAACCCTCATCAAGCACGCAGCACCGCCTCTGTCTAGTAAGCGCTCGGTTTGTGTTGGCTGTTTATCGCTGGTTCTAGAACAGTGCCGCTCGCTGCCCGCCGGGCCTTACCCTGACGTCCCCAAGAGGGCTGAGAAGGAGGGATGGAAAGCCTCTCGCTGCCCAGATCAGGGAAGCTGAAGGAGGTGTGGGTTCTGGGGTGAGACGGGGTGGGCCCCTCTCAGGAACCAGCTTGGGTGGGCACGGGGTGCTCGGAGGCCCAGACCCTTCACTGCCAGTTGTCCGCAGACCAGTGCAGACCTCCAGTAAATTTCCACACAACTGGCGTGGTTTTTGCATTTTACCAAAGTAAAAATAAAATCTCTGGGGAGGGAAGAGGCCTGGTGTGTGATGCAGGGGTGGCCGCCACCAGCTGGGCAGAGCCCCGGATGCCCTTTCCCAGAGGAAAGGCTGAGCCTTTCTGTCCTGTGAGCTTTGTCCACTAGGAAGCCGGCTGATGTAGGCCACCCCGCACTCCCGGGGCTCTTCCCCGGCCCCGGCCACTCCCTGTTTCCTGCCATTGTTGGTCCCCCAGCCTCTGGCCCCAGCAGGCTTTGAGGCCCGGACAAGCTCCTGGTGAGAGAGGCTTGCTCGGCCTCTGTGTACACCAAAGCATTTCCTATGCTTTCTGCTGCTTCCTCTCTCTCGCCTTTTTCCTCCAGATCTCCATTATTTTTAGTTCTGAAGAAGATGGAATTCAGAAGGGAGGAACCTTCTGGAGCAGAGAGGGAGCACTTGCTGGGCCCTGCCCGACGGGGAGTGTTAGAGGCATTTCCAGTTTGGGCAAAGGATGCCTCTCTTCTTGGATAACCAAAACAAAAGTCTCACTTGGCAAGAGTGGGCCCCTGTGATGCCAGCTCCTATAAAGCTAGGGAGGAGGTGGACCTGGAACCGTCTATAATGGAAGTGCTGTCTTCGCTGGACTGGCCAACCGGAGTGGAAGGGGAATCGTCCGCACCCTCATGTGTGCATGTCAAGAGAATCCCGCAGCCAGCCAGGCTGCCAACTGCTCCGGGGCCTTGGGGGTGTGGAGAGAGCCCCAGGCAGGTGGAACAGGAAGTTCCCACAAGTAGGCCCCTCCTGCTCCCTGGAGATGTCTCTGGAAAAATCCAGGCTTGAGCAGGTGAGCACAAGGAAGTGTTAGCTGGGCCATGGAGCTTGGCTGTGGTGAGCGCACCCTTGCTGTGTGCTGGCTCGTGCAGTCTTCCTGATGGTGTTGCCCACCCACCGTGTGTCCAGCCTGGGGGAACACAGCAGTGGGAGGCCAAATTTCCGGTTTCCCAGAAGCTCACCCCATGCTGGGAGACGCGGTTCAGAAAAACCACAAAGCACCTGAACCCTGTCCCACTGTGGGGACGATGCCGGGAAGGGCATGTGGCTGGAGCGGGCTGTCGTATGGGGTGGTAGGGCCAGCTCCCACATTCTAGCAGGATCATGGGAAGGACAAGTGGGAGGTGGATCGATGGGACAGAGGAGGGAGAACACTGCAGGCAGAGCACCTGTGTGAGCAGGGACCTGGGGGCAGGCCAGGTGTGGCACAGGGAGATGGCCAGCCCTGCTGGCTGGGAGCGAGCACCTGGGACAGAGTGTGGGTAGTGAGGGTGGAGAGGGGTCTGGGGCAGCCCTGTGTGCAGTGTGGGGCCTCACTACCTCTCATGGGTCATCAGGGAGCGCTTAGTGGGGCCCTGGAGCGGCCTCGCTGGACAGGGATTCTGTCCAATGGGGTGGGGAAGTGGCCACGATGAGGACCCTCGTGCAGCCTGGATGCTGCCCTTGGCCTAGAAACCGGGCCTCTAGTTGCAACCGGAAGAAGGCAGCTAATCAGGAGAGGACAGCTGGACAGCCACTCAGGGTTTTCCTGGTTTGACCAGAATCCCTGCCAGAAGCTGAGTGACCAAGGGGACTGCCATTTTCAAACAGGAGCCACTGGTGCTGACAGGGGTCTGCATCACCCCCCACCCTAACCCCACCCCTGCCCGAAGCTGGCAGCCCCTTTGATCGGTCAGGGTGGAGAGGACACAGCACTCACACTGAGAATACAGAGCAAGTCCCTCTCATGCCTGCCTGCAGCGGCCAAGTGCTGGGGAGGGGGAAGCGCTTCCCTCACCCCTCCACTGGGGGGTGCTCGGGAAGATCGATGAGGGAAAGCTGATGCCCAGCCATAAACTCTGCAAAAGGTGTTCTGAGCCAGCCCGCTGGTGAGACCATCATGTGGCAGGGCTGGGAAGGGGTGGGGATGAAGTGAAGTATTACTCGGGTCATTTTCAAAGAGCATTTTTGCATTTAGTTTTTAGCGGAGTTTTCTTGTTTGTTAAAGGGGGCAGATGGTTAGCCTTCAAATCCAGACTGTTATTTTTAGCCAGAGCTACCTGCCCTGCCAAGTCCTTCGGCTTCATTTTCCGATCCTTGGTGTCTTGGTTTTGAAAGGCCTTCCCTCCTCTGGTCCAAGCCCTCAGCTCACTTTTGGCGGTGGCAGGTTTCTCTCTTGGCCCCCGCCAGGTTTCTAGCCAGGAGGGAGCTGTTGAGCCAGGGCCCCCTACCTGCCAGGGCTTGTACCCCACTGCGTCACAGGGCGGCCCTGCCAGGGCGTGCACAATGAACAAAGCTGGCTGGTCTGGGCCTGAGAGAAGCAAGGCCTTGCCCCAGCGAAGGAAAGAGCCATCACCAGGGAAACCCTTAACTGCTGTTTTAGAAAGACCAAAAGAAGGAGGAGAAGGGAGAAATCAAGCGTTTTTTCCAAACACGGCTAACTCTGTGACTTTCCCGAGGACTTTTGCAGGAGCAGAACAAAGGCACTGACACAGCGGGAACCTTCCTTGGGCAGGGGCCGCTGTCACCCCTCCCAGTGCTTTGATGAGTGTGCCTTTCCAGTGTGTGTCACTGAGGCCGCCTGGCAGCAGCCTGGAAAGGAGGGCAGGACAGGTCTCTCTCTATTCAGGCCTAGCCATCGGAAAGGTCACCCCTTTGACAAAGCACCTGCTATTTATCTGAGGCTGTTTTCTAACTAGGGGAGAGACACACAGCCCCGGGACAGGGAGAGAGGATGGGGGCCCGCTTATTTTGTTGGCCCAAATAAAACACAATAGTCTGAATTAAATGGTGCGTGTGGCCTTGGGCAACTAACTCACTCAACCTCTCTCAGCATTTTTGGAGTGGATAACAGTTTCAGTGAGTGAGGATCACAGGAGGGTTTAGCATATCAAATGCCTCAGATTGAGGGGGGGGGCATTTAAAGTGTGGTGTCTTTGTGTCATCCCCTCCCCCGCCTCCCATTCTCACCATCTATTTGCATGGGTGTGAGACAAAGCAAAGAATTCTGGCAACGTTGTTTAGGAGTCCCAGGGTCCGGAGATCACGTCCCTTTTCTGACATTTTAGAGAGTTCCCCTCATCTCTTTTACTAAAAAAAAAAAAAAATTAATAGTGATCTAAAAATGAAAGTGAGCCAAGGGATCGAACTATTTCAATAAAAAGGGAAGTGGTAGAAGAAAAGTCTTCTGGGGGAAGAAGTCAGGTAGGAAGGAGGTTAGGGAGAGTGTGTAAACCCCCTTTACAAAGTGAAATTCGCCCGCCATCTCACGGTTGATCCCCACAATACTGTTCTTCAGCCGAGCCTCATGGAGCTCCCCAGAGCAAAGTGGCCTTGTTTGAGAAACTCTTCTCCTTCTGGCAGCTTCGCTGACCTGGCCCAGAAACCGTTGTGGAGACACCTGGGCCCTGGTGGACTCCTGAGTCACAGGAGCTGCCCTGTGGGTGTCCGGCAGCCTTGAGCATCCAAGGGGAAGCTTTGGAGTAATTAATGACACAATTAGCTCCTCATCTTGCCACCGGCAGCAGCCTGACCCTCTGGAAGTGCCCAGTTGGATTCTTGCCTGTCTGGAGGCTTGGAGGAGAAAAACGGTTTCGGTTAAAACAAAAGACACAGAAGTGAAAATGAAGTGAACTGAGAAGCCTGGCCCGTCTCTGTGGTCACCGTGACAGTGTCCAGAGCACCTATGTGGGTTGTTACGGCCTCCTCGGTTCTCACTGTGACCCCACGGGGAGGGCAGGGCGTTGCCGTGTTGTTGTGCCCAGTTTACAGATGAGAACACTGAGGCGGGAAGGCAAAACTGGGACTGCTCGCTTCCTCGACCTGGAAATAAATGCCAGTGCTGTAGGCTGCTGCGCCAGCTCAGATGCAGGGGGTTTTAGATGGAACCCCCTCTGGATGGAGGGGGAGCAGTGTGTCATTTTGGCCTTAATTTGCGGGGACTGGCCTGGCCAAGTCCGTGGGAAAGGGAGCTGGAGGAAGGGCTGCTGTCTGGGGGTGACCGTGGGATTGTATGTAAGTGGCTGTCTTCGGGAGGCCTGCTTCTGTGAGACAGGCCAGGCGTTGCTGCAGCTGGCAGGACAGGGGTGGCAGGGCCCTGATGGGAAGTGGAGCGGAGCCCCCACCTGCCTGGAGCTTGCTTCCAGAAGCCCTGACCAGGTGCACGGCGGGCAGACACAGCCCCTCGCACACCTGCTGCGCACCGCTTGGCTGACTGGGGGCCTCTCAGGGATGCCAGCAAGGGTTTATGGGGTGCCCGGTGGGACAGGTGCTGAGGGGTCCCAGCTCTGAGAAAGGCTCACACTCACCCAGATGAGAACTGGGGTGCAGGTGTGCCTGGGGTGCTTTGGGAGCACCCGGGACGTCCAGCTTGGACAGGGGAAGGGTCTGGGGGAAGGGGAACCTGAGCTGGTCGGGTGTGGCTGCATCCTGTGCCTCTGCGGCCGTTCTTGTGAAAATCTCTGACAGAGACGCGGACACCCTGGGAGACACCTGAGGGTGGGTGAGGAGAGGCGTCAGAGCCAGAAGCTGCCCGCCAAATGTCACAGGCCTGCGCGAACGTGTGTGCCGTGAACTGCGGACTCTGCTCAGTGGGGAGGGGGTGGGGCACCGGGCCTGCTCAACGCCTGCAGTGCACAGAGTGGTCCACGCAGCAGACAGCTGTCCCCAGTGTCACTCCCTTTCCTCCCTTTCCCACGCGCCAAACTCGTGGAGAAACACATGTTTGGTTTAGAGGGACAGGCGGTGGCTAGACAGAAGGCGGGTCATGGACCCCACAGGGCACTGTGGGCTGACTGAGAAGACAGCGTGGGCCCTGGGTGGCTTGCGTCCCATGGGAGCGGCTGGGCTGGCAGCCGGCTCAGACACCACCGCGGGGTTCCCCACCCCTGAGCAGACAAGGAGGAATCTACGTGGGAGGAGAGAGCAAGGCCAGACCTTGAGGAATGTGTGAAGATGTGTAAGGGGAGGGCTCACAACCAGTGACCGCCCTCATCCCTCCTGCTGGGCCTGTTTGAAGGGCTGCTGGGAGCCCCCCCAAGGGCAACCTCTGCTGCCAGCGGCCTCCAGCCCTCCCCTGTCCCCAGCACTGAAGATCGATGGAGCAGCCTGTGGTCATCAGCCGAGAGCCAGCGGGTCAGAACCCAGAAGGCCCTGCAGGCCCAGGGCCACCTGTCATCAGCAAACAGCAGGGCAATTTCCCACCGCAGGAGCCAGGGCCAGATTCCTGGGCGAGGGCTGGGCAGTCACAGCGGGTCCTTGAAGGGGTCCCCTGCTTGGCCTCAAACTCTGCTGAGGCATCTTGATATTCTTACTAAGCTTTGGACAAGGGGCATGCATTTTCATTTTGGGCTGCCTGTTAAAAATGTGACATGGTGGCCAGAGGCCCCCTCAGCCCCCAGCCTCTGCTCTGGGTCCCCTCCTTCCTCCTCTTCCTCTCCTCCAGTCCTTTGGGCTTGTTTTATAGCAGACAAAGGCCAAACTGGAGGTTATGATCCCGGTTCACCCTTTTGTTTATTTAAGGCGGTTCTCCCCGAAGCCTGAGTGGGGACGCCTGACCCGGACGGAGCGGCAGCCCGAGGACAGAGTTGAGCCTGGAGTATTGACTGTCACAGGCAAGGGGAGGCTTAGAGTCCAGTTCAGATACACACAGTGTCGGAGACACTGCCAGGCTTCTCCCTAGCTGGGGGGTCGCTTCTGCCCATGACTCCCAAGGGTGCCGGTCCTCCTGGCATGTTGTGCGGGGTGCGTGGAGTGTGGGCGGAGGGGGCAGGCCAGCTGTGGCTGGGGATGTCTCGGCTGGTGTTTGCCGGACTCTGCAGCTCACTCGCTCTGTGACTTCTGTCACCTCAAGCATGAAGAGGGCTGGCATTTCATTGTCTCAGGTTTTTTCCTCCCTCTACCAGTCTCCATGCTGTCTGAATATTTGAGCACCTGTGAGTCAGGGACAAGGGGAGGGAACTGTCCGGAGCAGCTTTGGAACGCTCCAGGCCACTCTGGGTCTTTAAGAACCTATCCTCCCATGCCCCCTTCCCCCCATTCTGGATGTTTTCTGGTTCTTTCCTCCTAAACTGCTCTGAGTGAATCGGGCAAGAGACCCCACCTCTTACGGAATGAGATCAGGGCTGTGTCAGACAGCAGCAGAAATCAGTGCCCTGCATTCAGGTAGAAGCCAAAGGAAAGCCAAAACTGGTGCTTATTAACCCAAAAGTGCCATCGCCTTGGGATTTTTGTTGCTGGGTGTCCTGCAAGCCTATAAACCTGAGGCGCTACCCAGAACACCTCACTCTGGTCTTCAGTGGGCTAAACCACCTAGCACGGAGTCAAGGTGAATGCCATGTGTCTCCAGCCCACCGTGCGGCCCCTTACCTGCTTGGCAGGTAATCAGCTCAGTGGGGCTCTGTTTTCCTTTGAAGTGCTCTAAGAGCAGAATTCCCACCACAGTCTAGAAGTGTTTAGCTGGTCTGATCTGACCCGTGGAAGAACCTTGTGTTACCTGGTAGGTAATCTGGAAGGGGCCCCTGCCCAGCCCCAAGACATCCCCAGCATCCTGGGGGTCTTGATTGGTCAGCTGTGGAACATGCTGAGACTGTTGAGAACCTTCCAATGGGTAAGGGTTGGGGGTGCCGGGGGGAGGTAGAAAGCCAGAGTTGAGAGAGATCAACTCCTCTGCATGAGATACTTCCAGGTTGTTGGATTACCCTCCTTCCTTGCCTTGTCACCTGTTGTAGCTCGGGGGGCAGGGGGCATCCATATCTGAGGACCTCGGCTCCCTCCAGCGGGGGGCTTGGCAGGAGACTGGCAGCCCAACCAGCCCTCACCCACAGCATAGAGAGCAGCTGCCACTCAGAGGGGGGTTGGTGCCTGGATGGGGCCATCAGACAGGAACTGACCATCTGACATCTGGTCGCCACTCCCTGACCCTGGGACACAAGTCCTCTGGTTCTCTGTTGCCACGGTGTCTATAAATGAAATGTGAAATGACACATGGCAGCCGGGCACAGGGGCCCTCTCTTTTTCCCTGTTATGCGTCTCTGCTCCCATGGGCTGGACACGGGGAGAGTGGGTTGCCCTGCAGGCCCCTTTCCTAGGCCTGGCCCTGGCCCTGGCCCTGGCCCTGGAAGCGCCTTTCCTGTGTGGTGTTCGGCGGCCACGAGGCGCTGCCTGGGCCCTGCTATTTAAAACCCACGGGAAAAACCCCTGTATGCTGCTGCCGCTGCCAGCAGTGAAGTCCCCAGCGTGCAAGCCCGCCTCCTCGGAAGATTCCACCGCCTTGCACGGCGCAGGGTGGCCATGGGACAGAGGCCTCTGCCACATGGGGCCCCTTTCACGTTGCAGAAACGCTTGCTCACAGAGGAGCCGGGAAAGGGCAGACTAAGCAGAACACGCCCGTTTACTCCAAGCTCAGGGGTATTGGGAGGGTCTTGGGTCCCATGAACTATCAGAGGACCCCAGCACCCCGCTCCTTTCTGGACCCCTGGCCTTTCGTCTCGTCTCAGAGTTCCAGGATCTCACAGTTTCCCAGCGCCCAGTGCCCCTGCTGGGCAGGAGCCTCCCTGTTCCCATGCAGCTATGTTCTCTCTTGCCTCCCATCCCAGGGGTGTGGGTCACAGGCTCAGTGTGTCCTCACTGGGTGCCGTGGTCTTTATTCCAGTAACTGCGTCAGCACCCCTGCCCGGGTGCAGACTGACAGCCCCCGGGATAAGCTTAGAGACCCCTCCCCCTGAACACAGAGCTGACTCCCCCACAGACACCCATAGTCTGCCGATGGCTTTGCCTCCTGCTGCCAGGGGAACCGGTGTTATTCCCATTTTACAGTTGCGATCATGGCTTCTCCAGCAGGTTGGTCAGGAACTGTTTGAGGTTCGTCAGTGGGAACAGGTGGGGCCCGGACCCAGGCCCAGGGGGGCCCGCTGCCTGCACACCACGCTCTCCCCTCAGCCACATCTCCCGTCAGATCTGGTCCCAACTGCTCCAGTTCCCTGTCTCAGGCCTCTGTTCCCATAAGCCCTCCCTGCCATGAGCCAGTAATGTCTTCTTTCTTCTCTCAGGTCTCCCCAAAACTACCTCTGCCGGCTGTGGCCTCGGGCCCCACCTTCCCTGCAGGCTTGGCTCCTCCCTGGCCCCGGGACCCGTCTTCTCTGGTCCTCTGTCGCCACTGTGTCTGTGACACACGGCAGCCGGGCACAGGGGCCCTCTCAAATCTTCCCCTGAGTGGCCCTTGGCTGGTTCTCCTTGGCTGTTGGGATGTGGGAGGTCATTGTCCTGAATCCCAGAGCATCTGTCAATCAGTCCAAGGAGGCTGGTGGACCAGCTGTCCACTCTTTCCGAGATAGGTGAGGAAACTGAGGCACGAAGAAAGGCCGTGTGTGCTTAGCTGTTCCCTGATGGGGCGGCATGGGATGAGGTCGGCCCTGGATGGAAAGTGCTCTGCCCTGCCCCCACCCCACCCCTGGACCTGTGAGACCCTCATCCCCTCTGGGCTGGGCTGCCGGAGGTGACCGGGCAGGTGGTGGCCCCCTGCGTACTTTTCCTCGGATCCACCTTAACATCTCCTCTTGCTTCAACCAGCCCTGCTTGGCTCATCTCCTGTAGCCAGGTTTTTCCGTTGTTGCCTCAGCATTGTCTGCCCTGATTGTTCGTGCAGCCTTCTGGGCGCTGAGATAAGAAATACCTCGCCTTCCTTAGCCTTCTTTGGTGATCTCCATCAGCAGGATCTAGGAAAAACACCCTTGTCAGTAAAGGCCCGGCCCTTCTGTCACATGGCCTGGCAGCGCTGGCCTCGCTTAAGACAGACCAGGCTGTGGCAGGCAGTCGGGAGAGGGCTTCCGGGATGGGCATAGAAATTACCAGGTTCAGGAGGGAAGAATTCTCCTCCTTAAACAGCTTTTAACTTGAAAACTTGATGGCAGAAGCAGTCAGTCCCAACAAAGAGAGAAAAAAGCAAAGGAAGCTGAGTTACCCTTGTTTTCAGTTCGGGGCTCCAGCAGCCTCTGCAGCCGGAGTCTGTCCAGTCCCCTCCAGGCAGCTGCTGACCACTGTGGGGCAGGGAGTGGGGAGACGCACCTTCAGGGCCCCCTGTCGAGGCAGCACCCTCCTCACCCCCCTCTGCAGAATTCCCCTTCTCGCCAGGCCCAGAGCCTCGTGGCCTGGACTCAGGGCTTGCCGGTCAGGGATCCACTTTCTCAAACGTTCCAGATCTTTCTCGGTTCAGTTCTCATCACCCCCAAGAGGGGCTCATGTGTTTGGGGCCACCTAATCTTTTTTGGGGGGGAACTTAATCTTCATCTCTACAGCCAATGTTTATTAAAGTTAACTTTGGGATGTTTTTTCTAGAGTCATATTTATTGCTGGGGGAGAGAGGGGTTTAAATTTTTTTTCTTTCATTGACTCTAGAGAGAGGGGAAGGGAGGGAGGAAGAAGGGAGAGAATCATTGATATGAGAAACATCGATTGCTTGCCTCTTGCACGCTCCCCAGCTGGGGACGGAACCCACAACCCAGGCATGTGCCCTGACTGGGAATCGAACCCATGACCTTTCGGTTTGTGGGACGATGCCCAACCAACTGAGCCTCATCAGCCAGGGCAAAGAGGGGCTTTTTTTTAAAGTAGTCATATAAGTGAGGGTTTAAATGCACTTTATTGCTTACTTCTCTGAGGCTCGGGTTCTACAAATGACCATAACTGCCTTGCCTGTTTCTTGGGAAAAGAAGGTGCTCGGTGTTAGTTCTCCTTTCTGCCCCAGCAGCCTCCCCCCGCCCCTGCCCCCAACACACACACACATCGTGAGAAGGAGAAGCGCAGTTGAAGGGAGAGACCTGCAGGCCTGCTCACCCCGTGTGCCCATGGGGTGGGGGTGGGGGTGGGGGTGCTGTCGCTGGGAAACTCCCTTTAAAACTGCTCTTCAAACCACTCACAGGCACGAGGTGCCTCTGCTGACACGTTACGGCCCAGTGTCGTGGCCCTAGTCTTCCTCTGGGGGGCCATGGCTGTTGGGATGTGGGAGGTCATTTTCAGAGTTCTGGAGTGCCTGTCCGTCCAAGGAGCCTGGTGGGCCAGCGGTCCCTCCCTCACTAGAACGATGGAGAACTGAGGCCCCGAGAAGGGGGCGTAAAGGAAGACAGTGTGGGTTTAGTTGGTCCCTGACATGGTGGCATGGGACAGGGTCACCTGGATTGAGAGTACTCTTCCCCCCGCCCCCCAAAACCTGTAAGCCCTCATCACCGAAGGTTCCCTTGCTTCTGGGCTTTGTGCTCAGCCTTTGCAAAGACCCCTGCGACAGAGGTGAGGCCCCCTCACCCTGTGGCCCCGGGCAGTGCGTTTCCTGGCTTTGAATTCCTCCTGACCAGAAAGCGGTTCTCTTTCTAATGTAGAGCTTTTCGTTTGCTTCTTTCTAGAGCAAATCATGGAGGAAAATAAAAAACATGGTGCACTGGTCTCCCTTTGTCATGTCCTTCAAGAAGAAGTACCCCTGGATCCAGCTGGCAGGACACGCAGGTAGCACGGCTCTCCTGGGCTTGCCGTGGGGA
This sequence comes from Anoura caudifer, assembly GCA_004027475.1. NCBI lineage: Eukaryota > Metazoa > Chordata > Mammalia > Chiroptera > Phyllostomidae > Anoura > Anoura caudifer. The sequence continues at coordinate 399,536 of PVKU01000351.1, read as the reverse complement.
CACTCGGCTCCCTGGGGAGTTGCCCAGCACGTTGGGGGGGGGGGGGCGGTACCTGACCCTGGATGCTCCTGGTGGTGAAAGTGTCCAGAACAAGTTCTCTCTGAGAATCGACAGTGGCAGGTGCAACCAGACTTTCGAGATGCGACTCTCATGCCACCTTGAAAGCGCACACAGACCATCCCTTCCCCAGAACACGCAACCCCACCCCACCCCCGCTGCTGTCTCTTCCAGTTTACTTCAACAAAACACGTGAAGTCATAGACCTTAGAGCTTGCCTGCCATCTGTATCTTGGACCAAGAGGCAACACCAGCTCTTTCATTGAACATCTACTGTATACCCCCATCACCGGGGGTCACCACATTAATGAAAATGTAGTCTGTGCCCCAAGACAGGGCAGACTGATGGGCGCAGTTGGCCAGGGTGCCAGGTCAGCCACTCGGTCTCCGGTTCACTTAGTGCCAGGGGAGGGGGCACACCTGGAGCCAAAGCTTGGCGCTGTCTAGTCCCAAGGCACACACGTGGGGGCCCTTTGGTGCGCACTGTCCTCCAAGGGCATTCCAGTGGCTGCCCATGGACTTGGTCTGCCCAGCACAGGGTCCAGCATTTCCTTTATGTCCCCATCCACCTTGGCCCAGCCCAAGATACATGGATGCACACACTTCCTAAGTATTTACCTGAAGTCATGACTTCAGGTGGGTCAAGCCTTGGACTCCCACCTCTCAGCTAATCTCCCTGTCCCGGCATTGAGCCAGGTCCTGTTGGGGTTTCTCCTGAGGCCAGAGACGCCTTTATTGCCCAAGAATCAGGGGTGAGGATGCAGAGGGGGTTGTGGTAGTAACACGAAGAGTGAGTGAGTGAGCCAGCCTGGCACAGAGGCTCACAGCCCTGCTGCCCCCCCCCAGGGCACTGGTGCCCCTCCATCCCCAGATGAGGGTTCTCAAGCCAGGGAAGCTGGGGAACCTTGGAGTTGCAGTCAGTGTGTGGGGGGCCAGGACTTGCACCCACCCTATTAAAGTGCACGATCCACAGCGGAGACCTGGGCCCACCTTCAGCCCTACGCTTAGCAAGCCCGAACCATCCCCAAGGGACACAGGCACTGTCACCAACGGGGCCGTCCTGGGTGGAGAGGTCACCAAGGGTGACCTCCTGTCCTCTTGCTCTCTGCAGGGAGTTTCAAGGCGGCTGCCAACGGCCGAATCCTGAAGAAGCACTGTGAGTCGGAGCAGCGCTGCCTGGACCGGCTGATGGCCGACGTGCTGAAGCCCTACGTGCCGGCCTACCACGGGGACGTGGTGAAGGACGGCGAGCGCTACAACCAGATGGACGACCTGCTGGCCGACTTCGACTCGCCTTGCGTGATGGACTGCAAGATGGGTGTCAGGTGAGCCAGGCTCCTCCTCCTCGGAGCAGTCACCGGGCATCCTGGGCCTCCCCTGGGGCCTCGTGTGTGCAAGGGCAGGCCGGGCATCTGGTGGGACTACCGGACCCCCAGCCCCAGCCCAGCCATCTCACATGTCATGCAGAGGGGACAGGGACCCTGGCTTCACCCCTGATGGCCCCCTCCCTTCTCTGTTGACCTGGGGTGGGGCGGGAGCCAGCAGCTGGTGGGGCCTGGCTTGGTGCTACGCATCCCCAGGGGAGAGAACAGGGGAACAGCCCATCCTGTTGGCCAGGGGGTGGGGGTGTTTGCTGGGGGTAGCAAGAAGGTGGCTTGCTGTCACATGAGCTTTGAGTGGACACTGGGGTAGGGGCTCTTCCCATTCCCCCCACACCCTGCCCTGGGCCAGGGAGTGGGGAGGGAGCTGGTTAGTAGAACATGTTGGTTTGCCAGCATAGACTTGGCTTGCATAAGAGTATGCAATGGAGGAGGGAGCCCAGGCCCTTACAAGGCCCTGAACACACGCACCAGCCGGCCCCCACCGAAGACTGGAGTTCAGGGTGACACAGCTCAGAGCAGGTGCTCCAGAGCCTGAGGTAAAGCGCAGTGGGTCCCTGGGCTTGTGTGTGGGCTTGGGACACCCCCCCCCGCTTTCCCAGGCTCAGGCTCACCCCCATGTCTGACCAGAGACATAAGCAGGACAGGACCTGGGAGGGAAGGAGGAGCAGGAGACCGGGTAGGAGGATATGGGGTGCGAGGCTATAAGAGGTGGAGGCCCTGAGACCCCACCACAGGAGGGCCAGACAGACACGGGGCTCCCCAGCCCCTCTCCCAGAAGGCCAGGCTTCAAGAAGCAGAGCCTGGAGCGGGAGTGTGTTTGCTTTGGATGGTTTGAGCAGTTTGATTTCTAATGAAAGGAGATTGGGAAAGATGAAAGAGAGTGCCAGAGAGAGAGCAAGACAGAGACGGAGTCACAGAGAGAGAGACACACACACACACACAGAAAAGCCAGGAGGCCAAGCCCACCAGTCTCCCTTCTCTCCGTACCCCTCTTGGGGGCTGTGTCCTAGATTCTGACCCTGCAGGCTGACTCCTGGTCCCTTGGCATCGCCCCCAGGGCAGGGGTGGAGATGGGGAGTACAGGTCTCACTATTTGCCCTTACACTGTCCCTGCCTCCCTCCAGGGCCCTCACCAGCCCCAGCCCACAGGGAGGAGACAGAACATCCCTCCAGCTGCCCCTTGGCCACTGCTCTTCCCCAGAGTCTTATTTCTGTCCCAGGAGGCGCCCTCATCCCCTCGGTGCACCAGGATGTGCCCTCAAGGGGAAACATATAAATAATCTGTTGGTGTTCACTCAGAACGTGGCCGAAAAAAGTACACCCTTTGGGAAGAACGCATAGCCGGTCCTGAAAGGCTGCCCAGGGCCCCAGTCTGTCCCTGGGAGGCTGCTGGGGACAGGAGCCTGCCTCTGCCCAGGGCTGCCCCGTCCCCCTGCCTCCTGCCACTTCTGCCCCACTGCACCCAAGGGCTCTCAGGAGGGACCCTGAGCAAGTCTGGTTCCTGTTTGATCCCGTCCTGGGCAGGGGTGGGGGGCAGAGGGACTGGGGTGTGAGAGGGGCTCTTGTGGAGAGAAGGGGTAGGTTTCTCCAGAACCAGCCCGCTCTACCCTCCCTGCCTCCAGGTGGGTCCTTCTGTGCTCTGAGCGCCTGCTGGGTGCTCCTCAGGGCCTCCCTGCGGCTGAGCTTTCACACCTGAGGTCAGGGCCCCATGTTCTGAAGCAGCAGTGCAGCCCTCATTTGCCTCAGGCCCCCACCTGCAGGTCCAGCCTGGGCTTCACCTTGAACTTGCCAAGGGGGCTCCATCCAAGCCAGGGCTGTGACGTTTTCACCTGCATCGATCCAGATGCCTTGGACTCACGGCCTCTCCTGAGGCCAGCAGTCCATAGTTGCCCCCCGAGCGTGGCCTGTGCTTGGCAGAGGAGGGAGGCGGAGCCCACAAACTGAGCCCCGGGCATGCAGGCCTGAGACTTGCCACAGGGCAGGGGTGGAAGGGCCAACAGGCCAACGCAGCCACCGGCACAGTGGGAGTCTGTCTGTAGGGTCCCAAACTAGAGGCATCAAGGGACCCCAGTCCCACACGGACGGACACTCACACTGCTCTGGGGAGCTTTCCTAGCTGCGACCCTGTGAATCTGGGTGTGTGACCTGCCGCCGAAAGCCAGCAATGTCTTCCAGACATCCAGACCAGGGCCTGGGGGCGGAGAGCAGCGCTGTCTCCCGGACCCCCACCCTGTTAGAAGCTGTAGATGGCTGTGGCGTGTCACCTGTGGGCTCCCCACCCCCCAACCCAAAGCCTCACCCCCTCATCATATGAGATGGAGGTTTGACCTTCCCCAGGAGGCGGAGGGGCAGACGGCAGGGCAGTGTGAGTTGACACCTGCTGTCCTGCTGAGGAACTCCTGTGGGCATCCCTGCCCAGCCCCTTTCCCCTCCCCGGGGGCAGCAGCCCCACCCAGATCAAGCTGCCTGGGTCCTTCCTGGAAAAGCCCTGTGTGACAAGGGGTTTGACATGGAGGCCTGCTTCCTGTTTAGGGAGCCACTGAGAGCTCTTTGCAGAAGTGCGGCTGCCCACCGCCCTACAGCCCCGCAGTGCATGGGGAGTCCTGGGCGCCTGCCGCTCGCCCAGCCACGCTGCACACACGCACAGACTGCACACTCAGCTCCATGCAGGCGCCTCCCGCCTTGCCGTCTCCTCCCTGAAGCTCGCCCTCACGGATTTGGCTGTGCACGCACAGTAGTGTGAGCGCAAGTGTGGGCGTGGGCGCAGGTGTGTGTGTGAGTGGCCCACCAAGGGCCCACAGCACTCCTTATGCTCTTTGCCCCCTCTGGAAGGTTCTAAATGACCAGGCCCAAGTTCACACGCAAGGATTTGGGTATTTTTCTTCTATCAGCTGATACAGTGGTTTCTGGAAGCATTATCTTTTAAAGACATGAATTTAATGTTCAGTCTGTTCTGGGTCCCAAACCAGCAGCTTGGAGGTGGAGGGGGGAGTGTGGAGTGAGGCCCTGGGGATGGGCAGCGGAGAGTGGGGACCCAGCCCATTGTCACAGCGGACCGCCTGTGGGCAGCTCCCACCCACGCAGGGCCTGGCGAACAAAACTTCCCTCCACTGCAAGTCACACTGCACGTTTCTCTTATGAAGGGTCACAGGCAGTAGCTAAGCCCACTGGGTGGCGGGGGAGGAGGGGAGTTTAAAATGGAGCAGGGAAGGGGCCGTGTGGTAGAGACCTTGGCTTGGTCAGGCCTTCCTGGAGGTCTTGGAATGAAGCTGATGATGGGGTGGTGTAGGCCGCCGGGGCTAGCAGTTCAGCCTCAGGCTGCCTAAATCCTGTACTGTCCCTGCCCCTGTTACCCCACCAATGGCCAGGGGACCCCCGCTGGGTCAGCCGGCAGGCCCAGCCTGCTTGTGCAAGGGTAGGACCGTGAGTCATGCAGTTGGACACATTTTCTCTGGTTTTTCCGGGCTCAGGTGTGAGGAGGCGTGGGCTGGGCTGAAGCCTGGTGTCCACAAGCAGGAGGAGCCAGGGCATCTTTGATACAGCAGAGGCCACGGAACCCCAGGCTCCCCTCCCTGCTGTGCGCACCCCCCCCCCCACAAACTGTGGCCTGTTGAGAGGCCTGACCTTTGTACTCAGGATTTCCCCTGTCTGGAGAGAGCCACAGACCTTTCAGCCCCTCAGGCTGCCTGAGAACTGGGGAGGTGGGTGGGGTGGGGCACAGAATGAGCTCTCCGACCTGCTCAGGTGCTGGCTGCGGAAGCTCTTACTTGGTGGAAGGGGCCCAGGAGGCTGAGGAGGGACAGCTGGGGCCCTGATGCACCCTGCCCGTGGCCCACTGGTGCTGGGCCAGAGGGCTGGAGTCAGCTCAGTGGGCTGGCTCACCCAGGGTGGGCGCGCACTCAGCTCGGGCTGCAGCCTGCTCCTGACGGAGTAGGGGTGGCCTTGCTGGGCGGGGGCAGCTTCATTCCAAGACCACTGGGAAGGCCTGGCCAAGCCTCAGGGGCTCTTCCTGCTGGCGGAGCCCCACTGGTCGGCAGGGAGGGAAGGGAGCAGGCTAGTCCGGCCGGCTGGTCTGGCCCACAGCCCTCACATGGCCTCCCCTGCCACACAGGACCTACCTGGAAGAGGAGCTCACCAAGGCTCGGAAGAAGCCCAGCCTCCGGAAGGACATGTACCTGAAGATGATTGAGGTGGACCCTGAGGCCCCGACCGAGGAGGAGAAGGCCCAGCGGGCCGTGACCAAGCCTCGGTACATGCAGTGGAGGGAGACCATCAGCTCCACCGCCACCCTCGGGTTCAGGATTGAAGGCATCAAGGTGAGGCCAACCAGCTGCCACTGAGGCCACCTGGGCCACCCAGCTCCTAGGCAGAGAAGGGATGGGGCTTGGCCTCCAAAAGCACAGCATCTACCTCAGGAGTCTCAGGACCCGGCAGAGGCTCTAAGCTTCTTCTCTGCAGAGGCCCAGGGTAAGGGCAGCCAGCCCCAGGGACAGACATTTGGAGAAGGTGTCCTATATTCCTCAGTCTGGGGGTGGACGGGACGGCCGTATGGGGGGCTGGGCCCTTACAGCAGGCCTGCCTTCCATTTCTCCCAGCAGTCAGCCCCCTGCTGAGGACCCCACCCTTACAGCCCAGACCACACCGAGCACTGAGAGAACCCTCCCCGGAGCCAGGTTATAGGGTGCCCACGGCCCGGAAACCAGGGATGGGCAGTGTGATGCAGACCGGAGAGGGGGCACAGCAGCCACCTTTGACGACCAGGCCACGACCCTCACTCTACCAAGGCAGGTGGGGCCCAGCAGTGGTGCTGTCCCCACACAGCTCCGGGAAGGCTGCACTGAAGCCTCCCCCAACTTCAGGGCCACCTCATTCTCTTTTCTTCCCTCTGGGGCCTCACAACGCTTTTCCTGTCTCCACCGCCCTTGCTGTGAGGTTTGAAGGGCCAGCTCAGACACGCGCTCACCCCGTGGAGCAGGGCAGTTGGCCCCAGGCCCCTCGGGGTCTCGGGCAGCCATCCTTCCAGAGCCAGTGATGGTGGTCCCTCCAGCATTCTTCCGTTTCTGTGGTCTGTTCATTCATTCTTGGCCCTTGTGGTCCAGCCGTAGAGTCAGGGCTGGGCAGCCCGAGCAAGCTGAAGCCGGGCAGGTTCCGCAGCCGCATTTACGTGGCATTTCAGTGTGAGGTTCTGCTGTCGGCGATGGCGCCTCACGGCCCAGGAAAGGATTCACCTTCCCCCGGGACAGCTGTCTTTGAGGTCTGGGCTAAGAAAGCCATTTGCCCGCCCCCCACCCGGCAGCCTGTCTTCCCTAACCAGCTTTTCCATTTCACACCAGCCCTCAGACTGGGCGCCAGCTACACGCTCCCCCTGCTCCTCTTCTTGCTCATTTTCCTTTATCCACTTTTCCCTGTGCGTCTCCCTCGCAGGCTGGATAGTCTGGTCTCTGTCCCCAGGCCAGCAGGCCACAGAACAGCCTGCAGCCCATGTCCTTGGGCTGAAGGCCACCAGCTGTGAGAGCAGTGGGCCCCGCCTCTCCCCTCCCCAAGTCCAGGGAACACCCTGCAGAGGCCCAGTGGGAGAGGCCACCCGTGTCCACACCAGGGCCGGACCGCACCTGTCTCCTCAGAGGCAGCTGCGGGCTTTCCCTAACCCCCACCACGCTGGTGGCGCTCTGGCCCAAGTGCGGGACTCCCATGGCCCTCCTCTCTCACGCTTTGTCCCGAAGAACTGGCTTCCTCTTAGAGGAGAGTGAGCTCCCCAGGCCGCCCGGAACAGCATGGAACAGAGAGACGTGGCCCGAGGAAATGGAGCCGCCGCCTCACATGCTGGACAGACCGGGCAGCAGAGGCGGGCAGGCAGTATCATTTCTTGGCTTTCAGGGATCCTACATGAAAGGTCTTAAATTATAAGGGGACTTAAGCTGATCTTGGGGTCAGGAGTGCAGCTCTCTGGTAAACAAGGGTGCCTCTGGATGGTAGGGACCTCCTGGCTCTTGCTTCGCAGGGCCAGGCCCCTCGGGGAAGCCACAGCCTGTCCTCTCCTTAAGCCCCACTGTGCACATGCAGGAGGGTGCTGGCCCCAGGACCCAGGACAAGCTGCCCTCTGCTGTGCCACCCAATTAGCTGCCCTGGGCCTGGGGGTGCAGGCACAGAGCACCAGCTCAGACCCGGGCTCTGGGTGGCTTTCTGAGACCCCTGGGTTAGGGAGCGGAGGGCCTACCCCCTGCAACCCCTCTGCTGACCCCTCCTGGGTTCTCCTCCTTAGAAAGAAGACGGCTCCGTGAACCGGGACTTCAAGAAGACCAAAACGCGGGAGCAGGTCATCGAGGCCTTCAGAGAGTTCACTAAAGGGAACCAGAACATCCTGGTGAGCCAGGGCCCCTCCAGGAAGCCGGTCGCAGGGTCTTGGGCAGCAGCATGGTGCCCACTCTGCAGAGCCAGGCCACAGTGGCTGTGGCCATGTTGCCCACAGAACCCGGCCCCACACTTCCGCTTGGAAAGTGCAGGGGAAGGTGATGTGGCTGCTGGCCCATTCTGCGGACAAACAGGGAAATGCGGTGAATGCTCACTCACTCTTTCCCTCGCTGCCAGCCTCAAGGCTCTCCAGAGCAGTTTTGGTCTCATGAGCAATTCTTTCCATCACCGGGTTTCCTTAACACCCCCACCTGCCCAGTGATGTGCCACGTGCTCATCCCAGCCTCAAAGCAGCCTCTGGAGAAGCTGGACACCCTCATCCCCATTCCACAGATGAAGAAGCTGTGAGGTCAGGGACACACAGCTAGGACCGGGCAGAGCCAGGATTCACCCAGACAGGCCGGGGGCCTGCTGGTCCCTGCACCCTGATCCTCCCAGGCCAGGCGGGACCTCCACCAGGCCATGAGGCTGAGTGAGGGAAGTGTGCCCAGTGGGGAGCATCATAGCAGCCTCCCTGGGAAGAACCTGCCAGGTGTCTCTGAGCCTGGAGGTAGGGGTGGCAAGAGTTCATAAGGTGACTCCCTTCACCACCACCGCAGCAGAGAGGCTGGACCGACACTCTGACCCCTGGGATCAGGACCCTGATCCTCCCAGTGGATGTGGGGTGCACCATACCTCTGCACCCCGTGGGCAGGGCCCCTGGGCCCACCACACACGTGGACCCCTTCCCGAGAAAGGCATCTTCTCCTGAACCAGCTATCAGGGCTGCCAAGCAGGGAGGGGTGGATCAGTTGCCTTTTCTCCAAGGACACTGGTGCCAGCTGGAACTAGGGATTCTCCCTCCCTTCCTTTTCCGCTGGGGAGCCTTCCCCTGGCCCCTGGCAAACACCAAATCATGGGGCATTGCCCTGATTTGTGCACAGCCTGAGCCTGGGGGTGCTGGGTCACCAGCTGCTCAGCAAAGCCTGCTCAGAACGCACGCTTCCTGCGCCCCATGAGAGAGCTTTGTTCTACCAGCTGGACTCCAGGCTGGCCCTGCTACAGATGGGCACTGAGGGATCGTGTGAGCCTGTGTGCCCCGGGCATCCCCAGCCATCCCCAGGGGAGTTGGGCACCCCCAGGGCCAGCACAGTCACCCGGGTGTGGAGGGCTCCGTGGAGAGGCCCCTGGCAGGGATATCTGTGGCTCCCTCACTTTGAACTTTCAAAAGTCAGGGCACTGAAGTTTGTATTCAGGAAGATACCATGGCAACGGGGCTCTTAGGATGCTGCATTCCGGAATAAACTTAACCCTTGTGGGAAGAGCTCCTAGAGGCTGCACAGATGCTTGGGAAATGGTCCCCCACCCCCACCCCTCTTGCTCACAGAACAGTGTGGACTGGGCAGGGCATGGGACCAGGAGCCCGGCCACCATGCCTCCTTGGGGCTTCGGTCACTTCGCTTCTAAATGAGGAAGCTGGAGTACATTGTTAGGGTGTAGACTCCCTCCCCCTGATACTCAGGGACTCTAAGGACCAAATGGCCCTTAAAACCCCACCACTACCCCCAGTCCCAAATGTTTAAAATCTGGTCATCTTTCCATTCCCAGATCGCCTACCGGGACCGGCTGAAGGACATTCGGGCCACCCTCGAAGTTTCTCCCTTCTTCAAGAGCCACGAGGTGGGTGTCGGGCTGTTGTCATCCCCGGCAGAGGGCTATGCCCCGTGTGGCTGGCCATGCCCTTTGGCCTGTCACCAGAGCTATGAGCAAGCCTCCCTCACCAGCAGATCTGCCTGCTCCAGAAGCCCAAGGGGCGTTTTCAGAATGACTGCAGCCAGAGGCAGGCCCTCTGGGATCAGGCCCTGGCCTCATGCAGGACCCAAGTCGTAACACATCTGTGCCAGGAGCCCTGAGATGACCACTTTGGACTGTCCTGCCTGAGACCTGGGGTCACACCCTCTTCGTTCTCCCTCTCAGCCAAGGTGTAGCTGTGGTCTGAAATAATGGAGAGTGTGCCGGCTGGAGCGCAGAGTGGGGAGGGAATGGTCAGCAATCTGTCCTCCGGGACTTCCTCCTTGCCACTGCCCCCACAGAAGGGCAGCTGCTGCTCTGGAACCTGATGTCCTCTGCCCCCCACCCCATGGCCGCTCTCCATGGGCTTTGCCGCCCAGGTGAGAATGACCGGCAGGCTCCGGGCTTCCCTGGAGTGACCCCTCCCATCTCATTCAGGTCAGGCCTCAGGGTTTTCCAGGTCCCCTCAGGAGCCAGGTTGCTGTGTGGCAGATGGGGGCAGGGGCCCAGGTGCCCGCCCCTCATCACCCTGCTCCCCTGCAGGTCATTGGCAGCTCGCTCCTCTTTATCCACGACAAGAAGGAACAGGCCAAGGTGTGGATGATCGACTTTGGGAAAACCACGCCCCTGCCCGAGGGCCAGACCCTGCAGCACGACGTCCCCTGGCAGGAAGGCAACCGGGAGGACGGCTACCTCTCGGGCCTGAACAACCTCCTCGACATCCTGTCCGAAATGTGCCAAGGCCCAGGCACCCCCTAGTCTGCGGCCACCTGTGCCCACCTCACCCTGTCCCCGGCCTCTTCCCTCCCCCTTTTCTTCCCTTCCCCTTCTCAATTCTTCTTTCACATCTACCTGGGTGCAAGCCCCAGAACTGACCCTCCCAAACTGCACTACAAGACACTTTGTAGAAGAGGAGATGAGACTTTCCAGTGATTTTCCTGACTGAAGGGCTTTAGCGCCGGAGCTTCCACTTCTCTCCGTGCATAGGGTCTCCTAGAGGAGCAGAGTCCGAGCAGGCTCCGCTGCTTGCCGGGGAGGTTAGTTGGGTTTAGATCTGGGCGGAGGCACAGGCGGCCCTGCAGTCCAGTCCAGAACCTCTGGGTGGGCTCCCTGTGGGGGCCTGCTGCCCTCTGCTGGCCAATGCTGTCAGCGCCACTGCCCAGCACAGCCTGTTTCTGCCCCTTCTCCCAGCCTGGTGAGGGGGCGCTGTGTAAGAGTCCACGTTCCAGCAGGTGCCTGGTGCCAGGCTTTCTCGTGGTTGGGGCCCAGAATCCCTGGGCACCACATGTAGGCCGAGAGCAGAGCACCCCCTGATTAGCAGCCCAGGCAGTCCAGAGATGCCTGCTGGCTTTCGTGGACCCTTTGGGGTCTGGTGTCGGAAACTTCCAGCTTTGGCCCAGACCTGGGAGGGAGTCTAGAGGAAGCCAGAGCCGACCTGGCTGTGCTCTCTGAGGGTGGCCTCCCCCGTGGGCATGGGCAGGAGCAGTGGCCTTTCATCTTGACCATTGCCCTCGAATTCAGAGGGCCTCTGCAAACCTGAGCTGCCAGGGCTTTGGCCCCCGCCCGCGCCACTGCACCTCCCACACCCCACCTGGACCTTGCTGTGACAAGGCCAGGGGCTGGGGAAGGTGCAGCGTGGGGCACAGGCAACCCCCAGTGTGAGAGAGACGGAACCTCCATGGGGCACTCCTCTCACGCACCCCCACCTTTCCCGTCTCCCTGGTGACATCAGTTGCCCTGCCTGTGCCTGAGGCCCAGGGCCCTCAGCAGGTACAGGCAGGGCTTTAGGCCAGTGCTGGGCAGGGAGGAAGCAGGAGGAGGCTGGCTTCCTGGCCCCCCAGTTTTTCCCTTAAGATAAGTCTTACGGCCTGAGGGGCTCAGGCCCGTGTTTCCCGATGTAGTGTGGACAGCTTCTGGGGCACATGGTGGGCACCGGGGGTCCCCAGGCCTCTCTTCCCAGAGCCTCTAGGCTGCTTGAAGATTCACAGGGAACCAGTTGTAAGCCTCATTCTCATTATAAAGCAAGTAAGTCTGTGTTATTGAGAGGAATGTAGAATTTGCATGACTTTTAAAGATAGGATTCCAGCTACCCCACTTGGAGCGGTGCCCCCAGGGGCCACCCCTTTGTTGGAGAAGATTTGGGGACCAGGCCAGCAGGCACTTGAGGCCAGTTGCTCCATAGGGGGCTGCTTCAGGGACACTGGGGAGACGACGTGTGCCCAGGTGTGTGTGCCTAGGAGGACCAATCCAGAGAGAGGGCTTCTCAGCCACCCCCTGTCACCCCAGGGTCTGGGGGAACTGTCAACTCACCCATGTGACACATGTGTTTCCCCTTTCATGATGGGTGAGTGATGGTTGGTGGGGGCGGAGGGTGGGACACGGGATGTGTGAGTTCAGATTTTTCAAAGGAAATCACGTTTCAACTTCCTGGCTCTTGTTCAAAACAATGGTGACCTCCTGTGCGGGCTGACTTGCTAAAGGTCACAGCCCTGTCCCTGTGGAGCACGAGAGACCTTGTGACAGCATGTGACCCTGGAAGGCAGGAGCCGGGGAGCTGTACGCACCTGTGGGCTAGAGGGACCCCACCCCGGTGGCCCGTGGGCAGCTCCCTGCAGGGAGAGATGTTGTTAATTTAGACATCAAGGTCCTATAGCTGTGGGCTGTCCAAAAGCTACCTTCCTCCTATCCATGAAAACAGTTCACTAAAGCAAATTAATGCTATGAACAAAAATTACATGGGACCAGCTTCACCTACTTCCAGAGAACAAGCAAGCACTTTAAGCAAGCACCAGTTGTTTGCAAATGATGTGCTAATAAGCAAATGATTTGTTTATTACAGGAGACCCATGGGGCTTCTTACTGGCAACCCTTTGCTTTGGGGTTACATTTATATGTGAAAGTGGCATAAAGTGGCATCTTTTTACGGTTATTCTATTACTTAGGGTTTCGGGTTTTGTATTTACTGACCTAGTTCCCTTCTTCCACACCTACTCTCTCTACCCTTTTTCCCCTCTGACCATTCACCCTCTTTGTGTGGATCCTCGAATGGAATTTTCTAAAATCCCAGCCGAAGCTGTCTGAAAGGCCTTCCCCACCCAGCCCCTGTCCAGCAGGGCCTCCTAGGACCCTGGCCGTGCAGGTGGCAGGAGGGCGAGCGTATGTGCTGCCCTGTCCTTGCACCGCGCCCCTCCCCCTCCCACCACCCATTGCAGTCCTGGTGTTCAGTACTTCTTAGCCTTTGAGGAAGTTTTCTCAACTGCTTGTCCCAGACTTGCCTTTAGTGTCGTGTAAGAGGTTTTTAAGTTATATTTATTTTGTTGGTTTTTTTAATTGCACAAAACACTAAGACTGAGAGGCTGGATTCTGTTTCTCCTCTACAGCTCTGCCTTCTTCCTGAACTTCCTGTCCTGTTGGGCGGAAAGGGCCTGGAGGCAGCCTGGTCCCCCCCCCTGCCCCCCATCCCCAGGTGGACTCTTTCCTCCGTTAGCTGTATTTAGCTTTGAGTTTCTCCGCATCCATCCAGTCAACCCTTGTGTGTACAGAACCCAGGCCCCTTCCCGGGAAGAAACAGAGCGTTCACCTGAGCCAGTGCCTTCTGTTCCGGAGGGGAGGACTCCCCAGAGGGCCCTCCCGCCCTCCGCACTCCTCTCCCCGCGACACCTCGGAGAAAACTGAACTGTTACAAACCCCGCGCAGTGCCTGTCAGACTGCAGACGCTCTGTACCTTCCCCAATAAAGGCCCTGGAGACCACGGCGCTGTCTGCAGTGTGGTCCTTCTACCCAAGCCCTGGAGAAGTGTCTCAGGGGTGGGGACTGGGGGGGCTCTTTGGAAGCTGGAGGACTGAATTGGGCAATCATGACTGCCTCCCCACCTTGAGGCATGGGGTCAGATTGGATAACGTTTTAATCTGCAAAGGATTTAAAGCACTCTTCAAAGCTAGTCTTTCCCACAAAACCTTTACGTCGTAGCTCAGGGACATCGCGAACAGCCACGAAGAAAGGCTTTCCCCCGAGCCCCCGCCAGGCTGGGAGAGCCCCTGCAGCCTTTGGTAGGGGGGTGTTCACGTCTGTAGTCCCCCCTTTCTTCTCATCTTCATCCAAGGATATATTTATTGACTAGAGAGAGAGGAAGGGAGAGAGGGAAACATCGATGGGTTGCCTCCTATACACGTCCCAGCCTGGGATCAAAGCTGCAGCCTAGGCATGTGCCCCGACCTGGGGTTGAACCCGCGATCCTTCAGTGTACTGGGCGGGGGGGACACTCCAACCGACTGATCCACCCAGCCAGGGCCTATAATCCCCTTCTTATCCCCAGATCAACTCAATGAACAAGGCTGTGTCGCCCCTATTTTAGAGATGGGGAAGCTGAGGCTTTGCAAAATCAAACACCTTGGCCTGGGTAATAAAAGTGGGAAGCAGGGACTTAGATCCAGGTACTCTAAACCTGGGTCTCTAAACCAACTCTGTGTCCCTCCTGACCCAGGGAGCGTGGGAAGGGCACAAGCTTGTGTTCTCTCCGCCTGGGTCCCAGGCACCGAGCGTGGGCTTTGCACCAAGCAGCCGCCCGGAGAGGGTTTGGCACCCTGATAATGGTGTCTGGCTGGGGTGACGAGGAAGAAGGCTGAAAGCAGGAGCATCCACAGCACACTGAAGACGCACCACCACCTGCCACCCCCTCCCCAGCAGGCCTCTCCCTGCTCTGCACCACTGGGGGCTTCACACACAGAATTCTGTATTTGAGGGGCAGGCGCATCCTTGTCATTTTGAGAAGTCGTAAGAAAGCCACAAGGTCTTTGCACCTTCTGCCCCTCCTGCCTGGGGTGTGCTCCTCCGGTTATCGCACAGTAAGTGTGGGAACTTCAGATTCTCCCACCTGTGTTTTATTCCTGTTGGTGCCCCAGCAACCAGCTCTGTGGGCTCCCAGCAGGCTCGCCCTGGACCCACTCAGGCTCATACCTGTGTGACCTGGGAGTCTGGGGGAGTTAAAGCCCCGGGCTCACACCTGGCAACAATGGCAGGCAAGAGCAGGCTCATCAGTCTCGCCATCACCTCCCAGCGCACAGGTGGATGCAGCCTCACTGGCTTTGCAGAGGATGGTCCCATGAGGTCGAGCAGCCAGCTGCAAGTAGTGGGCCTGCCTTGGGTCACTGTCCTTGCATCAGGGCTCCCAGGCCCTGCCCCTCACTTCCACTTAGGGTTGCACCCCAACAAAGCAGCAGGAAACAAGCCTCCCCTCAGACGGCTCCCTGGCAACCTGAACAGTTACCATCCCTTAGGCCTTGGCTCAGATGTTGCTGCTGTAAAAAGGTCTCTGACCCCCTCCCTGCTTCTAGCCAGAGCCATTGCCCCCTGTCATCTATCTGTCGTATGCCTTCGCAGTGTTCGCAGCCACCTGTGGGACTTGGGGTCCATCTCCTCCTCTGGGATGTTGTCCCCGAAGGCGAGGGTTGGAACCTTGTTTCTGCGGCGTCCCGCAGTGCCACACATGTGACAGATGCTTAGTAAATGCTGGTTGGTTGGGGCGGCTGAGCGCCTTCGGTGGCCACGGCAGTCGGGCGCATAGACACCCCTTCCTAGGCAGGAGGACCGCTCCCAGTTGGCGTGGGCTCCTGCTATCTCGTCCTGCAGCCATCCCTTCCCTGTGTCCACCTAGACAGTGTCATTGCCAATGACTGAGCAGCAGAGGCACTTCACAAATGCTTCCTCAACTGGGCGAGCCTCACTCCCTCTGCACCTCACAATCCTCTCCTCTGTGGGTAACCCCGGCCACCCCAGGCTTTGCAATTGCCCCCAACCGTGTGGAGCCCCCTGCCCATTAAACATGGTCCCTTGTGTTTGCCCAGGCTCCTCTGCCCAGCCTTCTGGGCCCACTTGCCCAGCTGACTGATGGTGCTTCAAGCCTTCGACAACCCCCCCAGCACCTCTGCCCCGCTCTTTCCCTGCCCTGAACCGTCCAGCTTTCCAAACAGGCACCACCTTAGAACTGGGGCCCACCTGTGTTTTAAATAGAGCTTTATTGGGAGCTAGCTCTATTTCTGTGGCTGCTTTCGACTAAAATAGCAGAGTAGAGGAGTTGCCAGGGACCACCAGCTGCAAAGCCTGACACGTTTACTCTCTGGCCTGTTATAGAAAAGTGCCCCAACCCCTGCCGTACAATTATGGCAACCGCTGACGAAGAATTACGGCCTGCCAGGCCCCACACCAGGTGACTTAAGGCTGAGGAGTTTCATCCTTATAAAAACTCTGCTGGGTGAGCTTTGTTAGCCACATTTGGTATGCAAGAAAGCAGAGGCACAGAGAGGGTGAGTAGTTTACCTGAGATCACACAGCTGGTAAGCAACCACCCCAGGCTCTGAACCAAGGCTCAAGACCTTTCCAGACTCTGTATGACTGAGTCTTCTAAGAGTAGGCTGGGTCCCAGCACACGGCCACCTCCCAGGATTGTTGGGACAGCCTGCTGTGAAGCCATGAGTCTGGTTTTGGTGACTGGAAACCTGAGCAGGCCCTGGGGATGATGATCCCAAACATGGCCCTCTGCTGGGGCTGGAGCTGGGGCTGAGCTGCAGAGCCCAGGCCTTGGCTCCGGACCCCAACACCAACAGCCAGTGTGGGGGCACCGGGGTGGGGTGGGGACCCTGGATCAGGAGCTCTCTGGCACAGTGTGTTCTTGGCTCCGTGTGACCCTGTAGGGAAGTGCAGCCCACGCAGGCCTCTGTTCCCTCAGAGCCGGGTGACACACAGACACCCAGATTCGCTCTTCCCCTCCCGCCCCCGCCCCCGCCCCACCCCGCCCTGCAACAGACTACAGAACAAAGTTCACTTGCCAGCTTGCAGGCTGGCTCGCGTACCCTTCCACAGAAAAACAGAAGACGCATCCTGGCACCCGCAAACACCCAGAAACAGTGTGCCTGTCATTTTTCTCTCTGTGCTGTGACAGCTGTGGCCTGTCCCTGGCATTTAGCGCACCCCCTTGCGCAGGCCTGAGGTGACAAATTCAACAGAGAGGTGAGGAAGGGAACGCCAGATGCCCAGCCGAGATGAGGAATTTCACCCTCGAGCAAGATGTGAGGGCTTGCAGGTATTTTTTACACCAACGAAAACACTAGTAGTGTTTTCTACGATAACATAAAAAAGGGAAGTGCTTCCCTGAGTAGGTGCCTGTCTCTGGTCACTTGGGCCGCCTTAACAGCAGACCGCAGGCCGGCAGCTCAAACAGCAGAAATGCATTTCTCACAGTCCTGGAGCCCGAGAAAGAGGTGAGACCCTTTCTAGCTTGCAGGTAGCCGCTTTCTCACGCTGTCCTCCCCAGCAGAGAGAGAGGAACCCTGGTGTCCCCACTTTGGCTCCTAAAGGCACCAGCCCTACCAGTTAGGGCCCCCTCTTTATGACCTCACTTAACCTTTTTCAGGCCCTCACAGGCCCCATCTGCAAACACCATCACTTTGGGGGTCAGGGCTTCACCATGGACATTTGGGGGTGAGGGGGCAGGAGACACAAACATTCAGCCCCTAACAGTGTCCCCTCTTGCTAACTAAACAGCACAGACTGTTTCCAACTCCACCTTCCCTCCCCTAACTTCTTCCAACCTTGTGAATGAGTAAAGCAGTTTGGGGGTGTGAAGGTGGGGGTGGGGTGCAATGCTAATGTCTGTGGTTTTCTATGTGGCAACATGTGTTTGAGTTATTTTAAAAATAGTTTCTGCAAATCATGGGCACACGGTATCAGGCTGAGACAATTTGCTGTTGCCAGCAGCCCTGTTTAATTTCCATAGGGGAAAAAAAATGCCCAGTTTTAGTCTTGCTTTCTGAGAACACGTGCCGGAGAGAAAAGCAAGAGATAGAGGACCCCATCGGGGGAGGCTGCCCCCTTCTGGACAGTCATGTGCATTACAAAGTACTGAAACAAGGTAGGTAAGGTCATTTTTTAAAATATATATTTTATTGATTATGCTATTATGGTTGTCCCATTTTCCCCCTTTATTCCCCTCTGCCCTGCACACCCCCTCCTACCCACAATCCCTCCCTTTAGTTCATGTCTATGGGTCATACATTTAAGTTCTTGGCTTCTACATTTCCTATACTATTCTTAACCTCCCCCTATTTTCTACCTACCATCTATGCTACTTATTCTCTGTACCTTTTCTCCCTCTCTCCCTCCCACTCCCCTGATAATAACCCTCCATGTGATCTCCATTTTTGTGGTTCTGTTCCTGTTCTAGCAATTTACTTAGTTTGTTTTTGTTTTAGGTGTGGTTGTTAATAACTGTGAACTTGCTGTCATTTTACTATACATGTTTTTTATCTTCTTTTTCTTAGATAAGTCCCTTTAACATTTCATATAATAAGGGCTTGGTGATGATGAACTCCTTTAACTTGACCTTATCTGAGAAGCACTTTATCTGCCCTTCCATTCTAAATGAAAGCTTTGCTGGATAGAGCAATCTTGGATGTAGGTCCTTGACTTCCATGACTTGGAATACTTCTTTCCAGCCCCTTCTTGCCTGTAAGGTCTCTTTTGAGAAATCAGCTGACAGTCTGATGGGAACTCCTTTGTAGGTGACTCTGCTGTTATCCTTTGCTGCTTCTAGGATTCTCTCCTTCATTTTAATCTTGGGTAATGTAATTATGATGTGCCTTGGTGTGTTCCTCTTTGGGTCCAACTTCTGTGGGACTCTCTGAGCTTCCTGGACTTCCTGAAGTCTATTTCCTTTGACAGATTGGGGAAGTTCTCCTTCATTATTTGTTCAAATAAATTTTCAATTTGTTGCTCTTTCTCTTCTTCTTCTGGTACCCCCATGATTCGGATGTTGGAACATTTAAAGATTTCCTGGAGGTTCCCAAGCCTCTCCTCATTTTTATGAATTCTTGTTTCTTCATTCTTTTCTGGTTGAATGTTTCTTTCTTCCTTCTGGTCCACACCACTGATTTGAGTCCCAGTTTCCTTCCCATCACTGTTCATTCCCTGTACATTTTCCTTTATTTCACTTAGCATAGCCTTCATTTGTTCATCTAATTTGCGACCGTATTCAACCAATTCTGTGAGCATCCTGATTACCAGTGTTTTGAGCTGTGCATCTGATAGGTTGGCTGTCTCTTTGTCGCTTAGTTATATTTTTTCTGGAGCGTTCATCTGTTCTTTTATTTGGGCCTTTTTTTTTTTTTTTTTTTTTTTTTTTTTTTTTTTTTTTTTTTTTTTTTTTTTTTTTTTTTTTTTTTTTTTTTTTTTTTTTTTTTTTTTTTTTTTTTTTTTTTTTTTTTTTTTTTTTTTTTTTTTTTTTTTTTTTTTTTTTTTTTGTCTTGGCCCGCCTGCTACATAGTAAAGGGCAGAGCCTTGGGTGTTCACCAGGACAGGGCAACCCTGGTCACTGCATTGTGATGCTGTATGTGAGGAAAGGGTCTAAGAGGAAACAGTGCTTCTTGCTCCACTCTGGTCTGGTTTTCAGTCACTTCCCCCACTGCCCACAAGCAAAGTGGGCCTTCTGGTGCTGATTCCTGGGTGGGTGGGTGGGTTCAGGTATGTTCTAGGACTCTGTGGGTCTCTCTAATGGACTCTCTCATGTGAGGCCGGGAGTTTCTCCTGCCATGGCAACCCCCACAGGTGTTTTCAATCAGTGGTTTGTGTCTTTATTTCCCCGATCTGGAACCCTGGGTTGCATGGTCTGTGTTGCTCCCCGGTTGTTCCTCCCAGTTTATCCACACGCAAATATGGGACCTCCTGCTCCACCAGCCACCACCTTGCCAGGTCTGCCAGCTGCAGCCTTGCCGTAAGTCCCTCTACCCAGCTCCCTGTCTCTGCCCCTCCTACCAGTCTGGATGACTGTTTCTTCTTTAACTCTTTGGTTGTCAGACTTTTATACAGTTTGATTTTTCTATCAGTTCTGGTTGGTTTTTGTTTTTAAATTGTTTTCCTTCTTTTGGTTGTTCAAGGAAGCACAGTGTGTCTACCTATGCCTCTGTCTTGGTCGGAAGTCTCAGTAAAAAGGTCATTTAACTTACAGGTTTGGAAGCCCCCTTGCTCAGCCAGCCTCCTCCTCTGCCTGTCCCCCAAGAATGCCAAGGGAGAGTTCCCTTCCTTTTGTGACTTTTCCCAGCCCAGCTACATCTTTGGCCTATTGAAATGATGAATTGCACTGATTAACTTTCAAATTCGGAACCAGTCTTACACCCCCTACGGATAATTCCCCCCCCCCCCCCAATGTGGTTTGAATACAGAGGGAAGCCAGGAAACTCTTTGGTCTGAAGGACAATTTCCAAGTCATCTTCATGGTCCTGGGTCTACAGCTGTGTGTGTTTGACAAATTGTGCACGGGACTGCATGTAGAACTATAAAGGGTGGATTTTACTGTGTGTAAATCACTCCTCAAAAAACCTAACTAAAAAAAAATCAATTGAGCCCTGGCTGTTATGTCTCAGTGGTTGAGCATGGGCCTGCAAATCAATGAATGGGTCCTGGTTCGATTCCCAGTCAGGGCACAAGCCTGGGTTGCGGGCCAGGTCCCCAGTAGGGGGCACATGAGAGGCAACCACACATTGATGTTTCTGTCCCTCCCGTCCCCTCTGTCTAAAAATAAATAAATAAAATCTTTTTAAAAAATCAATCAGCCCCCAAAATGAATTTTAAAAGCCTGGAACATGGAGAAGAGAAAAACCAGCCACAGTCACTCTCAGCGCCTGGGAGTAATTCCTTCCACATCTCTTCCTTGCCCGTCGCCATTCATCCTTTGTCTGCTCTGTATCAGCTCCCGAAGGTGGTAGGTGAGTTATCTTAAGAACCCTTAAACATGGTTAGTGTTTACGGAAACCCAGTGTCCCAGTCAGTGCCCTGTGTCAACCTGGTGTTGCCGTGAAGGTATTTCATAGATGTGATTAAAGCCCGCTGGCGCTCAGCAGGCCCCACGCCCTGGGCAGTCTTCCGCAGCTGGCCCTCCAGGCCAGGGCAGCAGGTGAGGCCAGCATCTGTAGCCACACCTGTCCTCACACTGTGCACCTTGGCAAGCACGGCATTTCCCACCTCTGCCATGTTTCCAGACTCACCCTCCCATCCAGTGACCTGGGGCCCCGGGACTCCAGGCTGCCATGTGGCCACACTGAACAATGCCTCCCGGGCCTCGCAACAGAAAACAAGGCCTATAAGTGAAATGCTTTCCGTGAAATTGCAAGCCAGTTTGGAAATCTTTGCACAGTTCAGGCCACCAGAGCATCACCACCCCTTCCTGAGACTTGGCTATTCATCTGTTTGCTCTCTTTCTGTCTAGCTTCTTTCAGGTCCGCATGAAATTTTTGGAGCTCCTAGGCCTGTTGACTTGCGCTTCTTTGCACAGCTAAGTAACCAACCTTACAGATAAGCAGGAAGCCAGTGGAAATAAAGGCTGCTTCTATACTAGGTACAGGAGGATTCTGAATAAAATATTTTCCATTTTAGATAGAAGGTGGGGGTGGGCCGAGGGGGCCCATGTACAGGTGTGCTTCATATCAGTCAGCAGCTCGTTGCTTCCAACTGCACTTTCCCACGCAGTGAATTTGCCTGGAACAGAGCCAGGGGTGGCACAAGGAGAATAAAAATATGATAGGAGATGGCACTGCTTGGGGGAGAGCTTCGTATCTGAGAAAGCGTCTTCCTTCTGTGAAGTGACTTGGGCCATTGGTGTTGCCATGTGGAGCACTTGGCAGGCTGGACAGAAGACCCTGGCTGAGTCAAGAACCCGAGTTGGAACGTCCACCTCAAGTTCAGTGTTCTCGAGGGCTCGGAAGGGAGGGACTTAAGTGAAGGTACAGAGACTTCAGGCTCCGTTTCCCTTAACTGGCCCCTCATGGACCAGCTGAGTCCCAACAAGCCAGAGGTGCCTCGCCAAGTGTCCCGAAGGCTCTGCCTCGCCTGGGGTTGATGGGAAGAGAAAGGATGTGTGTATGTTAACCTTTCCAGGAACTTTTTACATTAAAAACAGTTTTAATCAAAATTGTTGAGCACATATCCAACTACCTTTTTTTCTTTAAATGCTGTTCTCCAGTACCGTGTGAGACAGGAGAAGCCAGGGAGAGTGGGGTGGCGGGAGGGTGGGGCTGGAAGGAATAAATACTTGTCACATGTGGAAAGCAATTACATGTGTGTCCAGACCTGGCATGCGCTCATATGTGTGCGTGCATGTGTGTGTACACATGTGTACATGTGTCGCAAACCTAAAGATCTGGTTGTGCCTGGCACTTTGCAGAACTCAGTACCTGATGGCGATTGTTCCTGGTTGGGAGAACAGCAAAGGCAGTAAGTCAGAGGTGGCTTTGGGAGCAAACATTTAGTATTTTTTTCTTGCTACGAGTGAGAAAAGCTCCACTTGAACAGGTGTGTGGAAAGCAAGGAGAGAGGCATGGAAGGAGCAGCGCAGAGGGTTTGCTCACTTGAACTGGGGCAGGGCAGGGCCAGCAGTGGCCACGGGGATGACGGGAACGACATTCTCCCTCCATCTCTCATCTCTGCTTCCTCCGTGGGCCCCTGTCTCAGGCCACCCTTCTGTGCCCGTGAGGTAGCAACCTTGGTCCTGGGTAGCTTCTGCACTACAGCCTCCCAGCCAAGGAAGAAAATAGCTTTCCCATAGGTCCAGTTATCTCAGGAAAGTCCCACAACTGCAGGTTAGCTCCGCAAGGGGACCCTGCTATTGGCCTGGCTGCGATAAGGGGGTGGGGCACTTCTGTGATTGGCAGGCGCCCCCAGAATCACATGGGTTGAGTAGGGGGAGAAGCTGGCCCCTGGAGCAGCAGCGTAGAAAGCAGAGCGAACAAGATCACCCTGGTGGACCTGAGCTGGGCCTGAGGAGCCAGGAAGCACTTGATGGGGGTGGGGAGGAGGGCTGCGTTGTGCTGGGGAGAGAAAGCAGGTGCCCACTCCGGGGACGCGGCCATGCGGGGTGACAGGAGGCTCAAAGCAACAACGCTGATTTCTTTGTCATAAAATCCATACCTCACCATTTCAACTTCTTCAGAAGACTCTGGATGTGTTTCAAGTTTCCCAGAAGCCAACGGTGGAGGCGAATCCTCCTCCCCCCATCCCAGACTTCTGGGCTCCCCTCCCGTCCTGGAACCTCAGGAGACGGGCACAACTTCTAAGTGTTTGGAAAGAGCTTATTCCCCCACCGCCAACATTCCACATTTTAAAAGTTTCTTTGCTTTCTAGAGTTGTTGTTTTTAAAACGGAGCTATTTTGGGTACAAATATAAATACCCACTGCTCGGACTTGAGACACAGCTGCAGGCTCCTGCTCTAATCACTTTCCCCAGAACCCAACCCTCCCAGGGACCTGAACTCCACCATTGACGGTGGGCGGAAAAGGCATGAACCAGGAGCCATCAGGTCTCCAGGTGTATCACAAGGACACTCAGGCCACAGGCCACAGGCCACAGGAGACACTGCAAAGCTGTGCCTCCCAGAAACCTGAAAGTGGGTGGGCACAGGGATTTCTCAGCCCAGGACACGCTGCTGCCCCTGAGCCTTGAACGTGACCCCATCCACGTGACCAGCCATTGCTGTCTCCTTTTTTTTTTTTTTTTGAGGTTCCCCGCTTCTCCTTCTGCTATTGGCCAGGCGACCATCTCAGTAATGCCTGAGTTAGGTCACTGAGAGGTCTCATGAGTCGCTGGCAGGCACCCTCCACTTTGGAAGCTTTCCATTTCAGCATCTCACGGAGCACAGACCCCCTGGGATGGAGGGACAGTCCTGTGACTACAGGGGAGGAGCCAGCGGACAGGGATGCACCATCCTGTTCATGGAGCTGCCCAGGCTGGCTGCTTCCTCAGCACACTGGTCCTCCCTTCTCTCCCTCCTCCTTCCCTTCCCCTCCCCTCCCGTCAGTCCTTCTCCCTTTCCCTAGGCCGACTCAAGCTGAGTTCCTCTCAGTAGTAACTACAGTGTGTCCTGGCTGAGCACTTGCTCCGGGAGCCCTCTCTGCCCAAGTGTGTGCTCCACACCTCCGAGAGCTGCCCTCCTTCAGAACGGATCCACCATAAACCCAGCCCTGGCCTTCCCACCCCACCCGCCTCCCATCCCTGTGCATGCTCACATGTCCCTTCCTGTGACTGGTCACAGGCAAGCACCAGCCTCTCCCAGAGCCTGGAAGGAGTTCCGGGGAGCAAACGCTTGTGAGTTTGTCACGGCCCCTTCCCTCTCGGTCTGAAGTAAGCTCTTTGGCAGTGCAGAGGACACGATTCATCACCCTCCAGGAGAGAGGCACTGGCTGGCTCTTCCATGTCACCCTTCCTGAGGACAAGCAAACTGGGGCTGGGCGAGGAGAGATGTCGGTGTGCCTGAGGGTCCTTCCCCTCTTGGGACAGGACTCCAGAGCAAGGCTGTCTTCACCTCCCGCTGTACCTTTCCGCCAGCCCCTCTGAAGCCGGACACCTCTGCAGAAAGAAATCCTCTGACATAACGTGAGCACAGGAAGAGTTGGGAAGATGCACCAAATCCAGAAATGCACCCTGTGGTGTTGGGCAGCCTTGAGACAGCCCGGGCTCATTATGCTGTCTTGGGCTTTGAGCCCTGGTTTCAGCAGTGACTGAAGTCAACCCTCGGCACAGATGCCGCTTCTGGGGCCTTGGAAGGGACCCTGTGGTTGGGTGTGCAATCTCACCGAAAGGTTGCCCTTTGACCAGAGATCACAGCAAGCCCTTGAGACAGCAGCACCTCTCAGCAGACAGACCAGGACACTGCCAGTTAGTGGGCCAGGAAGGCCAGCCCCCAAGGGTCCTGGGCTGATGTGAGAAAGCAGCAAGAAGCAGGGCCTTTCCCTTGGGGTGTGAGACTTGACCCCCACGGTATCCAGAGCTGAATACAAGGCTGCAGACGCAGCCTCATTGGAGACCCCAGCCTGCTGCTCCTGATGCATCCGAAATCAAATGATCTGTTCTGTCAACCCCTTCTCGGCGCTGATGGACACAGATCGGCCTGTCCCGTAACTCCCTGGGTGTGAGGAGAATCATGGAGGGCCCTTAATCCCAAGCACTACTATTTCATTTAACTATTAGATTTGGTTATTAGATTTCCTCTTATTAGATTGCCTCTGCCTGTCAAGAGCTTTTTTAATTCTAATGTGGTCTCACATATTTACTTCCCTTCGTCCACAAATTAGACAAGCTGTCTCACCTTCACCCAATCATTAAGGAAGATGTTGGCTGGGCCTCGAGCTACACCCTGCCAATTCCCTCCAAGGGAACGTCAGTGCAGCCAGTCCCTTGTTAGAGCCAAACAGCTAGTTATAAGTTCCCCTGATCACTCTTACCCAGCTTCTTATTTACGCAGGAGACTTCGACAAATGCGTGCAGCGCACACACTTGCCTCATCAACCCATCAAGCAATCAAGACAAGGAAATGAGTTTCATCTGTACACTTATTCTTGCTATACCCACCCTGGGTCCTGATGCTCAAGTTAATGTGCGAATTTCCGGAGGAGTAACTTGTACAAGCGCCCCGGGAGAAGAGGGATGTGGAGAAGATCTAAATGAAGGCAAGGCCCACCATGGGGGAAGGCAATGTTCATAATGAGAAAGACGGCAATAGCAAATGCTGCGAAGAGAGAGGGAGGGAGTCCGTTATGGACCAGTCAGAGAGCTGTTCAGTTGTAAAGATGAGAGCACACAGAGATTTGAGAAGCCACCCGAAAGGTCACATGAATGTTTATTACATAGAAAAGGGGGAAGGAAGAAAAGCTTTCCAAAACCGTATTTCCAGGATTAAAAAAACAAAAACAAACAAACAAAAAAAAACAAAAACCACAAACTTGGAATGCCAGAGATGTCATGCTTTACATATTTATAATAGGAATGGGTGTGTGGAGAGAAATATGTACATGGAGGTATGTACAAGGGTTTTTGTTGTCATACATGGTGTTTTTTCTTATTACACGTACAGTGATGGTGCTTGAGTTAGGATTTCAAAGCTGGCAGAACTCGGAAGAACCTGGAACCCTGCTGAGCGCCCACGGGGCACCATGGAGGCCCCAGTAGCAGCAGCGAGTCTGCCAGGATTTGGTGCTGAGGACTCTGGGAAAGCTAAGCTGTAGGCAGGCCAGGGTTCAGGCTGCAAGGTTTGGACTGGGGCAAGTCTGAAAGCTTCCCTAGGCCTCTGATACAGGAGGTTTCTTCCTCTCTTGGAACCGGAAAGGCTCCAGTCATTGGGATGGGCCGGAAAAGCCACCTGGCTGGGTTGGATCCCAGGGAGAGCTGGTGGTGGGCGGGGTCAGCTCCCGGTGGGTCCGGGCAGGATTGGGTCAAGGAAGCCTTGGGAGATCAGAGCGCACAGTCTTGTCGGAGAACACTAGAAGTGTACAGTGAGTCACAGAACGGCAAAAACTGAGACCCAAGCACAGCCGGCCACAGTGTCAAAACACTGCAGGTCACGACACAGCACTCATCCGTGTACGCACAGAGCCGGTCTTGTTTTTATGTATGTTGTTTAAAAACAAAAACAAAAACACGGGCACCATGTACAACAGCACGGAACTTAGCCTGCGAACGTGGCCAGCTGAGGGCTCCCACAGGGCACCCAGGCCCGTTACAGCCAACACCACCCTCGCCCCCTCCAAACACAGACCCAGCACTAACCCAGAGAGTGCTGTGGATGCCAGCCCGTCCCCCTCCTCACCTCACTGGTTCCTGTACTGGTGCAGGTGGGAGGGGAGTGGGAACAGAAAAGAGCCTCGGATGAGAGGCTGGTCTGCAGCTTGGGAAGAGCCCAGAAAATCACCACTGTCCCCCTGTTTTCTGAGCAGACTCACCTCCCACCGAAGGCCCAGCTGGGGTGTGGGGGGTGAGCCCAGCTGGGTGGGGCAGGATGCGGTGCTGAGCCCATGGGCCTGGGAAGAAGAGCTCCAAGACCAGGTGTCCTAGAGAGAGGACACTGCAAATCTGGGGCCCTGGGTAGGAGTGACAAATGCAGAAAGTGCCACCAGCCAGAGGCCGGGCTGGAAGAAGATGGCTCCTGGGCAGGGGTGAGAGGGACTAGGGCCCCCTTTGGAAATGTGAAGCCCCAATCCTGAGCCTCCTGACAGACCCTGTCTGGCCCTCACCTGGCACTCAGAGGGGCTGCGGAGTTTGTATGTGTGAGTATGTGTGTGAATGTGTGTCTGCGCTTCTGCCCATTTAAAGGTGAAAGTGTGGTGCGGGGTACCGTGGAGTCCGGTGAGGAGTCAGCTGGGGTGGCTGGCATTTTGACAAATCCAGGCAGGAGGCAGTGAGGGAGAGGAGCTGGGGGCAGAGAGTCTCAGCAAAATCAAAGCAAGAGACGACTTGTCCCAGGAACTCCGACACATACAAGTGGAACCCGAGGGGGACAGGGTTAGGAGGGGCAAGCAGAACTGGAGGATAATGTTTCTGTTTCGCTAGAAAAAGTCCCTCCCGGCGGCAGGGCTGCCAGCCTGAGTCCACGAGGTCCACGCAGGAGAGAACAGCCACTCCCGGTCCCTCTCCCTCCACTGGATCGGCCCCTCCCAGCCCCTCGCTCCTATAGAAATGGGAAGAATAATGGCTGCCCAGGCCCCTCCTTGTTACCAACCTACAGAAGGTTAAACTAAGGCAGGAAGCAGCAGAAGCGACAAACAGCACTGAATCTGGAACTCACGTGCAGGTTGTGGGGAGTATTCGGGGGTCACTCTGGTTGGGGTTCCCCCTGCTGTCACCAAAGGAGCTCAGCCTATCTCATGGGATTTAGGTGGATTCTGAGCATGAGCTTCCACACCTCTGGGACCCTGTGAACCTTCTGAAGCTCTAAGAATCTGACAGGAAGAAAACTGACAAAAACATAGGACCCCGAGTGATGCCCACCCATTCAGGCCACCTCAGTCTCACTTCCCTGACATCCTAGCCCCTCATCTTTGCAGTGAAGGGTCCAGCTGGTCCTTGGGGACAGGGTGTCCCCTCGTCTACCTCTGCTTATCTTGCTGTTTCACCTGGGGAGCCTGGGGACTGGGATGCTCTCCAGGAAAGTGGCATCTTTGATCTGACGCTCCGAGGCCGTGCCCAGGATCTGCTTGGCCTATATGGGTGCCCACACTGGGTGCCTGCTGAAGGCCGAAATGCAAGTCGGGAGGCCGCAGGTGTGAGCCAGCGCCAGGGGCCACAGAGGAAGGCCTGCTGCTGCTTAGCCTTGGCCCAGGTTCCGGGAGGCGGGAAGCCCGCAACACATAGTCAGCGTCCTCTTCAAACTGTTCCCCGAGCCTGGAGCCCCCACCCCACACAGGTCATGGTCTCTGGGAGGGTCAGTGCAGCAGGGGCGCTTTAAAAGGGCTCCTCCCCAGCCAGCCCCTCTGTGGAAAGCCCTCCAAGCAGACCCGTGAGAGGGAGGAATAATAACAACAGTAAACAAGGCCTGAAACCACCCACTGGTGAATTTACATCTAAGTGAAACATCCCAAGGAGTTTACACAGTGCAGGAGGCTTTCCTTGCCAACATCACTAACGGATAAAAACAACCAGTGTCACTAAAGCCTGAGGTTGCCCAGGAGCTGATGGGGCCCAGGCTCCAGGCCCAGGGTCAGACAGCCCCACCCCACCCCCAGCTTGGGCCCAGGAGCCCCAGAAGAGCTGGGTCCAGGCACAACCTAGTGACCCTCACAAACCTGCCCTGTCTGGGCAGTCACCGGAGACCGGATGCTCTGTGCTGTGCTAAGGCAGCTCCCAGCACTGGGAGGCTGTCCTTGACATCGAGGCTGACACACGGGTCTGGGCCACGGAAGAGGGCTTCTCGCTCTATGTCTCTTCCTTACTTCCCCTCAAGGACATCCAAACGGAGGCCCCACCCAGTGCAGGGCAGGCAGGCGGGCGGAGAGGGGAGGGGGGACAGGGCCAGGAGCTATCTGCCTCCTGCTGCTCCACAGGGACCTGGGCCTTCCAAGCCCAAAGTTCTGGCTCTGAAATAGACCCAGAGCTTAAGATCCAGTTCCACAGCCTCCACATCCACAAGATACTCCCAAACCCCCAGGCGGCTCATTTTCACTCCAGGGTTCCACTCTGGCCGCCGGGAACTGCCACTCTAATCCTGAGATTATCTCCGTTACTATGAAGCTCTCTGCACCCATGGGACCCCCCCAAACACCCATGGCCAGGGAATGACCTGTGGGATTCTGACCGACGGAAGGCCAAACCTGAAATGTGCCCTGTGACTTCTGGACCTTCACCTTTGTGCTATGCCATTGAGACAAGCCCAGCTCTGGCCCCAAAGGGCTAGGTGTCAATCAAGAGCCTCCAGGCACAAGACTTCTCGTTTTCAGCTGGTGGGGGTCTAATCAATGCATTCGGGCCTCCTGACAGCCCGAGGGGCCAGCTCCGACCACTGGGAGCACACTAGCCTCTGCTCCTTATCAAGTGGAGAGACTGTGGGCTGATGACTTGACACTGTTTGAGCTGACGCCGCCCACGTGCCGGTTCAAACAGGCTCGCTGTTCAAGACCTGCGGGGTTCCCTGGTCTCTTCCACAAGGGTGCTGACTGCAAAGGGGCTTCCTCCTGAGCCTGAGTCTTCCCAAGTTTGGGGACTTCCTTCCAAGTACACAAACCCCTGCATTAAGCCATTCCACATTGGGACTCATGGTGACACCTGTAACTCAAAAAAAAAATTCCCACCTATGTCTGGATTGTGTCACTAAACATGCGACACAAATCGCTATCTCTTCTCTACCCCCTCAGCAGCCACCCCCAGCCCCGGCCAGGAGAACAGCACCCTCCCCTCCCACGGTGGGGGTGCCCTCCCTCGCCAGGGACCTGTCATCACTCCAGGGGGCCGCAGAAACTCGGGGGAGGGGGCGGTGCTGGGGGGAGGGCTGTGGGCTGGCGGCTGTGGAGGAGTGGCTGGGCCCTTGCTGCTGCGGTCCCATCAGCTGCGGCTGTTTTATCTGATTCTAGGGGATTTCCTCGAGAGCAGCCAGGGGCCTGCCGGCCATCTCCTTGGCCTGGAGAAAGGATCTGGCTTTCTGATCAAACCAAATCTGGTCCCCCGCCTTGAAAACGCAGTGGCTTCCAAACGTGCAGGCAGCAGCAAAGGCCGGGCTGGTGTCAGGAAGAGAGGAGGAGGGAAGAGACAAAGACGTGCCAGGCATTCAGAAAGGGCAACCCAGCCCCCTGCAGCCGTGAGGAGATGCTTGTCAAAACTAAGGGGTGAGGGATGGCTAAGATCAGGCCAGGAGTGGAGAACCTGCCCCAAACCGGGGCGCAGGGGTGGTGGGTGAGCGGCTGGGGGGATGCCAGGAAGCTGCCCAGGGCACAGAGACCCCCAGGCCTGCTTCCCCAACAGGACTGCAATGAGAAATGTGGATGCAATGTGGATGGTGCACTGGGCGGGTGGGCCGCTGCCCCAGCTGGGGGTTTAAGAACAGAGACGATGCAAACACTGACCCCCAACGGGCCTCACGATGGAGCCAGGGGCCCTGTCCCGCATGGAAAAAATATGGGCAGACAGGCCCCTTCTCCAGCCCTGGCGGAACTCTGACTGAGCTCCTGACCCACAGAAACAGCCCCTCGGAGAGGGACACACCCCACAGCACGGAGTCCAGCGGGTTGGGAAGCTGGCCTGGAGCCAGTCTCGAATTTTAGTGATTCCTGTGTTAGAGTGAAGATGAAACCGGACATGGAAATGTCCACCTTGTCGCTATCATTTTGGAGCTTCTCCCTCCGCATTTCAGATTGATACGTGACCCGCAGTCACCTGGATGACTTGGGCTGGTCCCTGTCCACCGTGGGGTCCGACTGTAACAATCCCCGAGGTGTCCTGAAGGGACCCGCAGCCCCTTTGCAGCCAGAGGCATCCTGGGTCAGGTGCTGGATGGTGGAGCGCTGTTCCAGACTGCGGGGTGTCAGGAAATGTGGGGCACGTGTCTGCTATTCTCTTTCTCAGACTCAACATCTCTGAACTCGGAGACCCATCTGTTCCGAGGACTTCAGAAAATGGACTGTGGGCCGGAAACAGTGTTCAGTGAGCTGTGGAAGGCGGCCAGGCGGGGCCCATGCAGAGCTGGCTTGGCCTTTCTGGGTAAGAACGAGATTTGAGGAATTAGCCCCAGGGATGCCTGTATCCTCAGGGAAACAAAGGTCAAACACCCCCAGGCCTGGACATTTCAGTGACAGGAGGTGGGGGATGCGATAAGGGAGGGCAGGGCCAGGTCACGTTTCTGGGGACCTGTGTCCCCGGCCACCAAAGCTGAGGGCACAGCAGGCCTTGCCACTCCAGGCTGGAGTCTGTCCATTCTCACTGCCACCCTGGAGCTGCCTCCAAGAGACCACTCTGGCAGGGGCTGGGGACCCAGAGGAAGTGTCCACCGCAGTCCTGCCCCTTGGTGAGCCCCTGCTCACCTGGATGGGGCCACTGCTACCTGGCCCCACTGCTCAGGTGTCCGCTTGCAGTGGAGGGTGCAATGTGGGGGCGGGGGCGGGGGAGGGAACAGGAACGTTCCAGCCACTCTATCGCCACTCCCCACTCCCCTGGAGAGGCTCAGGCTGCCTGAGCCCACAGGGCTTTCTGGATGCAGCAGGGGAGGGGCTGGCAGCCCTCAGAGCCTGCTGAGAAAAGCAAGTGCATTTCCAAAATAAATAGTAACTTCAAATCCCCCCCTGTCCACTCCAAACCCGGGAAACAGCAGAAGACAACACGCAAGGTCCTGGTGCCCGCTGCTGCCGGACGGGGCCCTCGCGGGGCGACCTGGGCTCCTGGCGGCTGGCCGGGCTCACAGCTGCTGGGGGATGCCCTGCTCCTTGTAGCCTGTGAGGGAGAAGCGGAGGAGAGATGGTGAGACACACACTTCCTTCGGGGTTGCTCCAGGAACCCTGATCTCCCCCAGGCTGGAATCTGCTCAGGAGACCTCACTCACACAGACAGGTAAATGGCTCCTATAGTCCGGGTCCCACTCTCCCAAGGGCACTGGCTTTTTGATGGAAATCAGAAGGATGGGTGGAGAACTGTGGAGCCTGGGGTTACTGGGGATACAGGAGAGGAGGGTGTGGATGGTGGGGGTTGGAAGGTTATCAACACACCCAGAAGCCACATGCCTGCACACAAGTGGCCCTACCAGACTGGCCTGGCACCATTTCCCAATGCAGAGCCTGGGAAGAAGGGGCCAGACGGGCTGCCCGAAGTGATGGGCAGCTGGGACATGTGGATGGAGAGGAAGAAGGAAGACAGGAGGAGGACTGCATAGAGAAGGGAGTGATCACGTGTGCCTTCATCCAGTCACAGCTGGACGGCGGTGACTCAGGCAATGGTGACAGAGGGTTTTGAGCCTTTAAAACATTGGTGATAATTATGAGGCCACTGGGAAAACTGACCACTATTGATATTAGAGAATTATTTCTAATTTATTCGGGCATGAAAGGGCACTGTGGTTATGTTTAAAAAAAAAAACAAAAAAAAAAAAACCTATGCCCTGGCTGGTGTGGCTCAGTGGATTGAGCACCAGACTGAAAACCAAAGGGTCGCTGGTTCAATTCCCAGTCAGGGTACATGCCTGGGTTGTGGGCCAGGTCCCCAGTAGGGGGCGCTCAAAAGGCAATCACACATTGATGTTTCTCTCCCTCTCTTTCTCCTTCCCTGCCCTCTCCCTAAAAATAAATAAGTAAAATCTTAAAAAGAAAAGATACCTCCTGATAAATTCAAGAATAAAATTATGGTTTGGAATTTTGAGTGGTTTTCTCCCATTAGCTGGTACCTTAGCCCAAAAAGGAGCTTCAGTGACTTAACTGGTTTTTTTCTCTTTATTTATGAGATTCTTCATCAATTTTTGGCACCAACAACCCAGCGCTCGGGCTAGGTGAGATGTTGGGAGTACTGGGTGAGACAAGAGTGGTCGAGACTTGACAGCTGTTGAATTTGGGCTTTTTAGAGACTCATTTAGGCTAAGCCCTCTGTGTTTGTTTATGTTGAAAAACTTTCCAAAATAAAAAGCTAAAAATAGAAACCAGTTGACAAACTGAAAGAGGGGGTAGGTGCAGCAGTGGGATGGGGGGTGGGGTGCCCAGGCAGCCGAGGCCCGAGCGAGGCTGGGCCCGCACCCACAGACTCACCTTGGGAAACTTGGGAGCAGCACAGGACGTGAGGCAGCGCGTGAGGAAGAGAAGAGAAAAAGAGAAAAGAGTGAAAACAGAGGACAGAGGGGCTGCCTGAAATAAAAAACAGGGAGGATGCCGGGGGGCTGGGGGGCTGGAGGGCTGGGGGGCCAGGGAGACGGAACAGGGGCTCAGGGCTCACAGTGATCTGCCATGCGGCCAGCGGCAAGCCCCGAGGGTGTGTGCTCAAGGCAAGGGTGGCCTCCTCCCCGGGAGTCACGCCTTACACCCACTGGGGCCACATCTATAACATCTAATGCTTTGGGAAAGGCCCAGTCCCAGGGATGGCAAACAGAACTTGTCTTGCAGGCATCTTGGATCAATTGGCAGTGACTGCCTGAAGCCCTGAAGCCCTGAAGCCCTGAAGCCCTGTCCTGAGACTGTTCGGCAAAACGTGTCACAATTGCCTGCCATGTGCCTGGCAGTGGAAAGGAGGTATTGGAAAGCTACCAAGTATGTATTGACCCATGAGTGAGGCAGGCTGTGCCCCGTGACCTACTATCTGTATAAATAGAGTAGCGTGTTTGCACGTTCTTAATTTTAACTTCTACTTTGATGTATGTTTCTCTGATTCCCCTCTTGAGTTTTTCCCCACAATGGTATGTACGTGGATGATACCCTTGACAATGCCATGTGGAAAATCATCCTGCGTGGCTACAACTGAAAAGTTCCCTTCGTTTTTATAGGAAGGGGCCGGGGCAACCAGACAGAGGAGCCTGTCCAGCCATCTGCCAGGAGAGACGAGCCAACTGCTTCCCTCCGAAGCAGCCACCCCAGGACACACATGCCACTGTCGCCCGGAGCTGTCCACACCCATGGCACCATTGCCAGAGTGGCAAGTATTCATCCTTTGAGATGGGTTTACTTTTTGGAAGAAGTGCAAACACTCCTTGGTGCTGAGATGGGTGAGCAGGTGTGGTGGCCAGCGGGCAAGGTGAGTGGGTAGCAGTGAAGGGTGACGGATTTTCTCGTGCAGCCCTCACGTCCATCCCCCAGACTGTCCCAGGGAGTGTGACATAAAGACAGCAGCCCTGGAGCCAGTGTGAGGACCTCCATGGAGCTGACTCTGACCCACGGGGAAGGCTCTCACTCTGGGACGCTCTGGCCGTCCAGCAGACCCACTTCCTCCCCGACCTCTGCTCCCGAGACCTTCTTGCTGGCGGCCTGTCCGACCAGTCCACCAGCTCTGCTGATCCCCCAGGCTCTGGCCCTTGCAGTTCCTCTGGCCCATGACTTGATCTGTCACTGACCCAAGGCCTTGCCTGGTTCTGTGTGTCCCCTGATCTTGGATCCTCACAGGATCCTGAACTCAGACTAAATCAGATCATTCTAGATCATTCTAGGGCCTCTGCTGTTCTTACCTCACACGCCGCCTCACCTTTGGCAGTGGCGATCACACCCGGGAAGGTTGTGTTGGGTGTAGGACACCGGGAGGACCGTGGGGGGTGGAGAAGGACGGATGCCTGAGGACGTGTGGCCCCTGCTAGTGAGGCACCGTGGCCTCATGATGCAGACAGAATGCATGAGAATGCAGGGGACATGCCTGGCGCTTCAGATAGGCGGTGCCTGTTTGAAGCCCTTGCTTGGTTATTTTAAAACTGTTGAGCAAGTCATCTTTGGTCAGGTTAAGCCCTTTCACAAAATAGTTCTGTGTCTGATTCAAGTTTGTGTGAAACGACTGGCGAAGGTCCACGCAATACCAGCTAGGAAGTAAGGCTTTCGCATCCGTGGACAAAGGGCTTGGTTTAAAAGAAGGAGAAACTATGCTGTTCTGGCTGAAAAAAGACAGTTACAGGGTTTCCTATGGGCACATATACTAAGTGGCCTTGCCCTTCTTTCTGGCAAGTGCATGAGGGAGGGACAGGGAATGGTAGGCGCAGGGGCCCTGAGCCCCCCTGGGCCACACCCTGCTACCTGGTGTTGTCGGCTGGCCTGTTTCCTTGACAGACGCGATGCCTGATGTGCCCGAGCTGACAGGGGCTCCCTCCCTCTCTCACTCATGCTCTCCGGCTTAGTCTCTGCCCCTCTGCACTCAGGACTCCCAGCAGGCATAGCGACTGGGTGTGCAGGGAAGGTCCCCTCTGCCCGGCAGCCACAGGCACGAGTGAGGAGAACACAGGTGAGCCTTCGGGGAAGGGGGCGGGGAGCAGGCCCGGCAGATCTCCCTGACAAGTGCCCACACCCTGCAGGATCACAAACGCCCAGACCATTCTGGCCTCTGCTCCTCCTCCAGCCCCATTCCCTTCATCCCAGCCCCAGCCCCACAAGGAGGCGCAGCACCAGAGGCTACTCACTGGCAAGGATGACCATGTCCATGCCCCAGAAGATGCTCATGATCCAGCCCACCATGACAATGGCCGTGAGGATCTGGATGAGGGCTGCCGCGATGTTCAGCCAGAAGACGCAGCACACGTGCCTGTCTGGGAGGTCGGTGCGGGCTCCACACAGCACGGTAAAGGCCGAGACGAATGTCCCTGTGAGCAGTGGAGGGGACGGCCACGTTAGGGTGATGGGAGCTGCAGCGGCATGTAGGCGCGTCACCGCCAGGGGCCCAGCTGCGCACTCTCTGGGAGCTTGGCAAGAAGCAGCCTGTGTCCAGCACCTTCCCACGCAGACCCTGGCCCACCTCTTGTCCCCACACTAGAGAGGCCAATGAACCGCCTGGAGGAGGCACAGCACAGCTGCCAAGATGCCTTTAGGGGAACACAGATGGCATGGCAATGGTCCCTGCCATCAAAGAGCAGGGCAGGGGAGCCTGGGGCAGGAGCGGTGATGTGGGGGAGGGGAGGGCTTTGAAAGCCTGGGTGAGGGGCTTCCCCACCCTACAGGGAACTGAGCTCTGACAGAGTTGGAGCAGGAGGGAAACACAACGGAAACAAGGTTTAATTAAGAGAAGGAGCTTGTCGGCAGGGTGTTGGGTGGGCTGCCAGTGTCTGAGAAAGACGGACTCAGAGAGGGCAGCAGCTGAGAGCTGATGGGGACATGGACCCAGGGCTCCGTAGAAGACAAGGAAGAAACAGGGGACTTGGGGACCATTAGGAAGTGTGCACCACCATCCTTTGCCTTGGCTAGCACATCACACACATGGGGTATGAGATGAACCCGAACTGTCTCCGTTAGGAAAGAGAGCCCTGCCGAAGTGGGAAGATGGTATGAGGTGAACAAGAGCGTGTGTGTGCAGTGGGGGGGGGGGGGGATATTACATAAAACAACACAGATGCTGCTAAGCGTACACCCACAGTGTGCTGCACCGTGCTGCCCCCTTTCTCCCCGAGTCCCCCCTCCAAGGCCTCCGGCCGTTGGAGGTGGTCATTAGTGACCCCACTTTACAGATGGGGAAACCAAAGCGCAGACAGGCTGGATGGCTTGCCCACATAGCAGATCCCAGATTCAAACCCAGGTCCATTGAGTTTAGAAGCCTAAGCTCTTTCAGTCCAGGATGTTGCACCCTTGCATTACAAATTTTAAAAGAAGTTGGTATAGCTTCTGTGGGAAACAATGTGGTGGTTCCTCCAAAAATTAAAAACAGAAGTACCATGTGATACAGAAATTCCAATTCTGGGTATATACCCAGAAGAATCAGAAACAGCCTGGCTGGTGTGACTCCGTGGATTGAATGCCAGCCTGCAAACCAAATGGTCACTGGTTCGATTCCCAGTCAGGGCACATGCCTGGGTTGTGGGCCAGATCCCTAGCAGGGAGCACGTGAGAGGCAACCACCCATTGATGTTTCTCTCCCTCTCTTTCTCCCTCCTTTCCCCTCTCTCTAAAAATACATTTTTAAAACTTTTTTTTTTAAAGGAAACTCAGTTCCTGAATCTTAGAGTTAAAAGATCATTTAGTCCATCCCCTGTCAAAAGACGGACTCTCACCAGAATTGCTGAACTGATTAGGCCAGTGGGCCTGTTCATGCGCCTGCCTGCTTGCCATGGAGACAGGAAGGCCCAGGACACCCACTCTTCTGTGGACATGCAGGGCTGTGTGAACAGCGGCATTAGCAAAGGCCTAGGCTCACCTGCTGGGCAAAGATGGGCTGGCCCACATGTTGAGTGAAAGAGGAGACAACCTCACCTCACAGGTGGTGTGGGAGGGCCTTTGGGTCCCTCTCTCTCTTCCACCCATATGGACGCACTCATGATCACAGAAGCGTGTGTGAAAATATGAGCACATAGTGCGCATACTGACTTGTACGATATGTCCCTATACCACCTGCAGCTGCGTTGATTTAGATACATTCAGTATTGTTAAAGAATTTATTAATTATTATTAATTTGGACACATCATTTCGCTCATCAGGAAATGACCGTAACTGGACCCTTTCGCCACACAAAGTAACATATGCCATAGAATGTACGAACTAAGTGCATGGATTTATAAGATAAAAAACATTGTTTTAATCAATTCAGCAGGAAGTTTTTTAAATGATTCTAGCACATTTTCACATACAGGTGTTAACGTTTTTAAACGAGTCTTGCCCCCTAATGCAGAGTCCTCCCCAACAGCAACAGGTTAGTTCTGATTAGCTCCCTGAGAGCCAAGCGCCTGCCCATACTGCGGCCTGGGAACACAGAGTCCAGACATGCAGTGGGGGCTTGACCCACCCCCACCCCAGAGCTCCCATGCTGGCGGGGACACGGGGTCGCAAGGGGACAGTGACAAATTCCATTTGGTTGTATCAGGAAAGGCTTTGCAGAAGAGTGACTGTGGGGGACAGGAATGAAAGCTGGCGGGAAATGACCCAGAGCAGGGGGGAAGGGTGGCCCGGGGTCACCCCGGAGCGTACCTCCATCTGGGAGCTCAGAGGGTGACAGGGCACCACTGAGTGGCAAAGCGCAACTGGACACACTGAGGAAAAACAAAGCTAGCTTATGCTTGGTTTTAAAAACGACAACCCATAAAGTAAAAGAATGAGGCTGAGGTGGGCGGGGGTCAGACTCGGGGGGGACCCACGAGCCAGGCTTCCTCTTCCAGGAAACCGGAGGGCACCGGGAAGGGTTTCAACAAGGAATTAGGCAGCCAGGTTTGAATTTTAGAACCAATGCTGTGACCCCGCCCCCCCACCAAGGGGAGGATGGGTGGACAGGATGAGGTGGAGGCTGGGGGGAGAGACAGTGCAAAAATCCCCATGGGAGGCAGCATGGTGGGAAGTGAGTCATGGCTGTGGGGAGGCAGTGGGAAGGACCCCATGGAGGAAGAGGAGGTCACGTCCCCAGGATCGGCCACCAGCTGCATGACAGGGAAAGAGGTGACAGGAGCACAGAATGGGTGTGTTTTTCGTGCTACGTGGTGAGGGTGGAGCCATGAACCAGGTGGGAAACCTGGAGAGGCCATGTCCATCAGCTAAGGAGAGACCAGCTGGGGACAGGGACTCAGGAGGCATCAACGATGACAACTGTGGAATTTATTCACAGACCCCAGGCAGGCAGGGAATTCAAGGCAAGATCAAGGGAAGACTCTGGGGACATCAAGATCTTAGGGCAAGCAAAGAAAGTGACTACAAAGGGGGAAGAGGGGATGAATCAGGGAGGTGAGGGAGGTGTCCAGACACAGGAGAGGAGAGCCTCAGGGAAGAGAAGGTGGCAGTCAGGGTCTCCTGCTGAGAGATGGTGGGGGGACAGGTTGGAATCACAGGTCTGATGAGGCCATGAGTGGGTGGATTGAGGGAAGGACTTGCAGGAGCAGGATATCAGAGGCTAGAGGAGAGAATGAGGTGTGAACTCCAGGGTGTGGTGAGCACCACTCTTCCCAAAAGTTCCTGGGAGAAACTGAGGCTGAGGAGCAGCTGCAGGTAGGGGACCTAAGGACATAAGCAGATAAGGGATAAGTGGATGTCAAGGGTGTTAATAAGATGAGAAGGGGACTTCGGCTAAGATGGAAGCATAGGTAGACACACTGTGCCTCCTCACACAACCAAAATAAGGACAATGACAACTTAGAAACAAAATAACACTCAGAACTGACAGAAAATTGAACTGTATGGAAGTCCGACAACCAAGGAGTTAAAATCGACGTATTCATCCAGACTGTGTCACAACCCAGCGACTGGGTTGTCTGGCCCTGGTGAACACCTAAGGCTTCACCCCTCGTACGTAACAGGCACGCGCAACAGGACACGCACAAAAAATGGCCCAAACAGAAGAACAGATCAAAGCTCCAGAGCAAATACAACTAAGCAACAAAGAGATAGCCAACCTATCAGAAGCACAGTTCAAAGCACTGGTGATAGGATGCTCACAGACTTGGTTGATTTTGGTCGCAAATTAGATGAACAAATGAAGGCTACACTAAGTGAAATGAAGGAAAATGTACATGGAACCAATAGTGATGGGAAGAAAACTGGGACTCAAATCAATGGAGTGGACCAGAAGGAAGAAAGAAACAACTAAACAGAAAAGAATGAAGAAACAAGAATTCAAAAAAATGAGGAGAGGCTTAGGAACTTCCAGGACATCTTTAAATGTTCCAACATCCAAATCATAGGGGTGCCAGAAGGGGAAGAGGAAGAGCAACAAGTGGAAAACTTATTTGAACAAATAATGAAGGAGAACTTCCCCAATCTGGCAAAGGAAATAGACTTCAGGAAGTCCAGGAAGCTCAGAGAGTCCCAAAGAAGTTGGACCCCAGGAGGAACACACCAAGGCACATCATAATTACATTACCCAAGATTAAAATGAAGGAGAGAATTCTAGAAGCAGCAAGGGATAAGGGGACAGTCACCTACAAAGGAGTTCCCATCAGACTGTCAGCTGATTTCTCAAAGGAGACCTTACAGACAAGAAGGGGCTGGAAAGAAGTATTCCAAGCCATGAAAGGCAAGGACCTACATCCAAGATTGCTCTATCCAGAGAAGCTTTCATTTAGAATGGAAGGGCAGATAAAGTGCTTCTCAGATAAGGTCAAATTCAAGGAGTTCATCATCACCAAGCCCTTATTATATGAAATGTTAAAGGGACTTATCTAAGAAAAAGAAGATAAAAAACATGTATAGTAAAAAGACAGCAAGCTCACAGTTATTAACAACCATACCTAAAACAAAAACAAACTAAGTAAACCGCTAGAACAGGAACAGAACCACAAAAATGGAGATCACATGGAGGGTTAGCAACAGGGGAGTGGGAGGAGGAGAGAAGGGGAAAAGGTACAGAGAATAAGTATCATAGACAGTAGGTAGAAAATAGACAGGGGAGGGCAAGGATAGTGTGGGAAAAGTAGAAGCTAAAGAACTTATGACACATGGACATGAATTAAAGGGGGGAATGTGGGTCTGAGAGGGGTGTGCAGGGTGGAGGGGAATGAAGGGGAGAAAATGGGACAACTGTAATAGTATAATCAATAAAATATATTTTTTAAAAGAAGGAAAAAATAGAAAAATAAAATAAAAAGCTTCCATTGTGGTGGGGAAAAAAAAGATGAGAAGGGGAGGGGTGGGGAGGTCTACAGCAGTCTTCCGAACTGGTTGGTGCATCAGAAATCTCAGACTGAGGTTTTTAAAAATGCCACTTCCAGGGCCCCACCTCCAGACCACCAAAAGCCCAGGGACGGGCCCAGGGATCACTTATTTAGAAATAAAAGCAGCATTGCCCCGGCTGATTCTAATATGCAATCAGTTGAGCGAATCCTGAGAGAGGGGAGAGGTTGGCCTCACGGAGCTGGAGCCAGAAAACCACGCAACCATGGGAAACAAGCCCAAGATTCTGGGCCTTTCACTCTCTCCAACAAGGTCTGTCCCTCACGTGATTGGTGCTGAGTCGGGCAGCTGATCCTCTGTGGCCCAGGCAGGGGGGCAGGCCCTGAGCACAAAGTTGCTGGGTACGTCGAGGCCTGGCCAACACCAACTGGCATGAAGGAAAGTGAACTGTATGTCAACCACCAAAGTCAGCATGTTATGGCATCGAGAACTGAGGCAGAGGCACATGCTCAGTGTGTCTGGGTCCTCCCATGATCCTGAGGAAGAAAGGCCTGAGGAGGACCTCCGCCCCTCCCCCATGGAGATTTGCAGCAAAGACAGCAGCAGGCTTTGCAACAACCACAGGCCCCTCTGGCCACCATCACTGCTGAGGTCCCTGGCTTCCCTAAGAGGCTCAGCACTCAGGCCCCAGACGCAGGCAGCAGGGACGGTGAAGCCTCTGTCCACTTCAGTCCTGGAAGTTACAAAAGGTCCCTGGGGAGAGTGCCCCCAGCCTGGCTCCTGCCCCACATCCTGCTTCAGGTGGGCACTGGGAGAGAAGCAACCAGAAGTGGGCTGGTGCAGCCTCACATCAGAACGGGGGCGGGGGGGGGGCGGTGCAGACAAGCCTGGAAACGTCCAGGGGGCTGGAAACGTCCTTCAGGGGTCACATCAGGTGCAGCCTTTGGCACAAGCCACGTGGGAGCTGTGGAAGGCACGGTGTTGGAAAGGGAGCCTCGGGCTTCTTGGAACTCTCGGGGAGGAGGGCAGAGCTGTCTCCTGAAGCAGCTGCTCCTGATAAAAAGTACTCCCCTGGGACAGAGGCCAGTATGTCATGTCAGAGCCAGATGCCACTTGCGGCCATTAAGATGTGTGCTGCGTGTCCGTGGCAGTGACTTACGCCTGGACGCCCTCTGTCACCCCTCCAGGGGGTGCTGGTTGAGCAGAGCCTTCGTACCAGCACAGCCTTGAAGGTGAGCTTCAGGGACAGGGAGGAAATGTAACAGAAGGCTTGGCCAGGACTTCACAGCTGATATGGAAGGACAAGCCACACCCTACAAAACAGTTCCCGTTGCCAGCTGCTGTCTAGTTCAGAGCCAGAATGTGATGAAAGGGAGATCACATTCGGGGTCAGACTCAGCCTAGGAAGCTACAGTTCTCGAACCTTAGCGGGGCACAAAAAGCAGAGGAGATTGTGCTAAAAATGCACTTTGCTAGGTCCCGCCACGCCAAGATTCTAATTCAGAAGGTGCATTCATCATCTTTTCATCATTGTGCAATTATTTTGACTGGAAATGGGAAGGCGAGAGAAGTGACTGTAAGTTCACAAGCAGCTGTGGACAAAGGGCTTAGGAAGAAAGAATCAAAAGAGTTTGAAAGTGCACGGGGTTGACGTGCCCATAGCTAAGCGAGCCAGAGAAAACAAGGTCTCAATCTTCAATGGGGCTCGGTGCGCTCCTTCCGCCGCGGCTGCGCCTAGGGTTCTGATTCCTTAGGCAGCGGGGCAGGAAGGGGAGGGGCAGGAAGGGGAGGAGGTTTCGGACATGGTGTGTTGGCATGTGTTGGGAGAAGGCACCGTCTAGTTTTTCAGCTAACAAATTCTGGGAGCAGAGTGTGAGGACAGGTGCCCAGACCACCGTGAGCAGGAGGGCGTGCATCTCAGAGGCTGAAGGGGATCTGCGTGAGCCAAGTACGGTCAGCGTAGGGTTCAAGGCTGCGGAGCCCTGTGAGGACAGCTGGTCCCCGTTCGGGAAGTGTTCTGTACACCCAAAGCGTCCTGGCCAGCAAGGACCTTGCAGAGAGGAGGCAGACTGCAAAACCAAGAGGGAGCCATGCAAAGCGAAACGTGGTTCTGGTGTTTTCGTCACACTGACCACCCTCAGAGTTGTTCCAAACAGATCCGCCCTCGCCTTCGACCCATACGTCCTGGACCAGTGGCACGAGCGGTCTGGGAACTGTTTCCACCACTCCAAACAGCACACCTAAGGGCGGTCCCACCCTGATGAGGCCCCGCCAGCCCATCCGAACGGCAGCTCACAAGTGTTCAGGGAGCACACGATCTCAGTGCAATAAGTACCTGAGGGTCCTAGTGGCCAGTCTGTCCACCTTCGATCCATTAGAGACGAGGCTGTGAATTGATGACGACTTAAATCTTTCCAAGCATGGGTTTCATGGGAGAAAAAGAATGACGGGTGGGCTTCTGTCATCCTCCCCCTGCCACTGCCCTCCCCCCACCGTATGAAAGAAGATACAAAGCATCCAGAACCAGGTCACCTTTGCCCCAGCTGCTCCTCTGCACCCAAGGCCCCTCTTCTCTCCTCCCTCGTCCAGAAAGTACAGGCTCGGGGTGCGCACGGTATTCCTCTCTGGGCCTCAGGCAATCGCCGAGGGGCTGCCTGGAACCCAAGGCCTGAGGAACCCAGGAAAAGACAGTAGCGGGGCATCTTGAAACAGGTAAGGGGGCTTCAAGTGAGACCTCGGTGGGGGACAGTCCTTAATCACCACCATGCCACGGGGCAGGCCTTAAATTGTCCAACCGCAGAGGTCCATGACATAAAGGAAGGAGGACAGGGAGCCCCCCTGGCTGTCACAAATCCATCTGTCACCCTGTCTTCTGAGGACAGAGAAAATGAGACCAGCTCCTCCTCTGTCCCTCTTCCCGTAGACATCAGACTGGTTATCCTGCGGGAGGCCAGGGGGACTGGAGCTGAGAATCAATTTTAATGGTGCTGGGCTTTGCGTCAGGCTCCCTGTGCTTGTTAGCAGTCTCCCCTGCTGTCAGCCTCCCGTGCTAAGTCCCCGACAAGCTCTAAGATGTGCTCCCAGCCTGGACAGACCATGAGGGGCTGGGGAACAACAGACCAGGACCACAGGTCTGCCCTCGGGGGCACCGAGGAGGCTCCAGTGTCTCCCCAGGGTGCTGAGTCTGAGAAGAAATGCAACCACACGGAGTTTCACATGCAACTGTGACCAGTTCTGAGCCTAGTCACAGCAGAGCCTGGGCTTCAGTAAAATGCCAGAGGGTGAAGTGAGGAAGTGGGCGTGAGGTGGGGAGGATGTAATGACCAGGGCAGTGGAGCCCAGGACGCACTGACAGCCCTGAGGCCTGAGCTTTGTCCTCCCACCTTCCGCAGGACGAGCACTAAGGGTGGTCACTCGGGTGGAACGATGGGCAAGGGCAGTGGTGGTGACGTTGATTACAGGAGATGACACAGCTTCCATCTCCTGAGAAGCTGCAACCTGGCAAGATGACATTTCCACGGTCGGCTGGACACTGAGATGAAAACAGAGCAGCGCTCCACCCAAGGTCACAGCTGCCAGGGAGCCTTTCTGAGGTCACCGCAAGGAGAACCTGCAGCACAATGAACCCCAAAGGTGCTCTGGGGCCAGTGGCTGCAGGAACGGAGAGCGGGAACCTTAAGTCCTGCGTTCCCCCCTTGCCTCAGGGCCCTTTATCCTCGGGGGCTAGGCTGAGACCTCTGGGTTCATGGGTGACCCTCATTCAATCTCCCCATGACAAATAACATTTACAAAGCACCTACCACGTGCTCAGCACTGCATTTGTTGACCTTGAGTCACTCTCTCCTTGATGTGGGGACAAGGCTCCCTGGGCCTACAGCCCCCAATGTGTGTGAGACCAGGTGTGCCAGGCCCCAGGGGGCACTCATCCCTGAGAGCAATGTGGGGAGCTGTCCCCAGGTGCCCCAAGCTGTGGCTACACACACCAGGCACATGGAAGGACAACGCCGCCCTGCAGCCCACCCAGGAGCCCTCGGCAGTGGAGGCCCGTGGGTGGTCAGAGCATTTTCAATCACACCACCTTGGCCTGGAGACCTGCATTCCCAGGCACAAAGTAGCCTCTTCCTTAAAATCAAAGCCAATTCTTTCCTTTCGCTCATTTTCCCATGTATTCAGGTAGCATTCACGAAGCACCTGCTAGGTGCCAAAAATGGGGTTAAATCCTCTTGGACCCAAACAAAAAGGAGAGTCCTGGCCCCCAGGGCTCCCCCAGGGTCTGAGTAGGACAGATCAGGCACAGGACACACCACCGTGTGTCAGTTCTGTGAGGGGGCAGGATAACGCTGTGGTTACGGAGGTGAGCTCTGGCGTCAGAACGCCAGGGCCCGGATTCTGGCTGCTCCGCCCCAGGGGCCCGAGACCTGGGCTCTAGACCTCAGTTTCCCCATCTCTGAGAGGAGGATAATGATAATAGCCTGCCACGTGGTGGGGATGTGAGGGCTCAGTTAAAGAGTGACAAGTACTTAGAACGTCGTGTGCACT
Organism: Anoura caudifer; assembly: GCA_004027475.1. NCBI lineage: Eukaryota > Metazoa > Chordata > Mammalia > Chiroptera > Phyllostomidae > Anoura > Anoura caudifer. The sequence goes on along the minus strand of PVKU01000351.1, from coordinate 354,905 downwards.
AAGGGACAGATGGGAATATCAGGAGGCCCCCTATCCCAGACTCAGGAGGCAGGTGATTGAGGAAGGGGTCCCCAGAAGACAATGCTGAGGAGCAGAATAAGGAGCTACTGCAAACCAGAGAATGAAATGGAAGATCTCAATGACTCTCACAGTGGCTTGTAGCCAATGGCTCCACTCTTCGCCTTTCTAAAACATGTGTTGTAACTGCTAAGTTCTCTGTGTCAGCCTCGTGAAGCCGGGGGCTCAGGCCTCACCTGCATGCCGCAGTATTGTGCAGCCAGCGAAAATTATAGGTAGACTGTGCTGGGGACAATTGAAAACCATTCACGTGTGTGGACAAGGACTGCAGTGTACAAAGCAAAATGAAAATAGTTTTTCCATGCAGAAGTAGAGGTAGCTTTTTCTGTTTGTTTTTTTAATTAAATTCCCTGTTCAGTTATAAAAATGTTTCAGGGCAGCCAGGACCCTGCCAGGACCCAACTCTACAAGGCTGTCCATCAAACAGCTCCTCATTGGTCACAGAGAAGGCCAGGGAGCAGTCGAGCAAACTAGGGGACAGATGGCACGCAGGCACCTGACACAGGAAAATAAATGATGCCATGTGACCATGCTGGGGCTGTGATAAACCCCCCCGAACTCCCATGGGCATCTGCGGAATACGCCCCCAACCCTGGGGCATCATTCCCAGGTAAGCAGGCAAAGGGGGCTCTCAGCTGAATGGGACGCTTGGGCTCACCTGCTGGAGGCAGGTTGAGCAGGTGGACACTGTGGGTTCTTGTTTGGCAGCCAGGAAATGACTCCAGGCCCAGGAGTCCCTGAGGAGCCATTCATTGTGGAATCATGCAGGTGGCCACAGGACAACAGCAAGAAAGGAGGTGGCTTGGCTGAGCTGGCACCCCAAGGCCCCGGAGGACCAGAGCAGATGGAGGCCTGTGTGGGGCTCGTACTCAGGTGCTCCCTGTCTGGCTGGGGACTCCCATGGGCGCGGGAGACACACCTGCTCCCTCCTGGCACCGCGCCCTGTGGGGTGGCCCGTGTATGTGCTCCTGTGCCAGGGACAACTTCCTGCCGGGGCTCAGCTTAGTCACCCACTTCATTCACCTCCCTTGGCCGCAAATTGGCTATTTCCAGAAATGTGTATCACCCTCTTTGGGTGAGTCTTCTGGGAATGATTTAAAATTTTCAAAAGAATGAGCTGCCCACCCTGAGAGCAGATCGGGGGTCGGGGGGTGGGGTGTGTATGTGCTCGGCTTATTCTGAGCCATGTGCCCTGCTGGAACCGATGACACCCAGGATGAGAGGATCATCCATAAAAGTGCGTTCCATAGGTGAGAACTCTCCTGAAATGCTGGGACTTCTTTGCACACCGACTCAGGTCTCCCCTGCGCTTCAAGACTCAGCCTACCACCTGCTGGGGTGCCCCGGGCCACCTCCACAGGACTCCAAGAAGCCGGTTCAAACACAGAGAGGCATCTGGCATTTATGTCGCACATACTGATGGAAGGCCAGGCACGTCACCCAGGGTCCTGGAATGTCGGGGTATATATGAAGTGTACCAGGTGAGTTATTTGTTACCCTCTACCTACATTCACCAGCCTGATGGCAGGCTAGTGTCGTTCTTGAGACTGGCAAATTACCCATCTTTATGCTTTTTCCTGCAGACAGCCCGTTGGAGGGTCTGGCGGAGGAACACAGCTACTTGTAGCTGATGTCTCTTAGGCTGCTTTGGTCTGGAAGTGACACAAAACCAACTCAAACTACAGTAGTTCAAGGGATAGGAAGCTTCTACCGCCTCAAATGACAGGAAGTCCAAAGGTAGCTCAGAGGTCAGATTGTTAAGCAGGTCAGTTGGGCCACCAAGGGCCCAGGCTCTTTGTCTCTGCACTGACACTCTTGGTGGTGGCTTCAGCCTCAGCCTGGCACCCAGATGGACACAGCAGCTCCGGAAAGCTCAATCCCAACATGACAACGTCTGGAAGAATAAAGATAACATCTTCCCGTGGCCCCCTTCCTGGCCTAAGGAAAAAAATCCCCTGATCATTGGGCCACCTGTCATGTCTGAACTGGTCACCCACCAGCCGTACGGAGTTCCAGGACTGGCTTACACTAGTCATCCTGGTGCAAAGGATGCTGGGAGTCAGCCTCACTGCCCACCACACACAGCCTTACCAGGGAGCTGCACCTCTCTCCTCTTCACCTCTGGGCACACCCCCTCCCAGGCAACCAGATGCTGCAAGTCAACCCCGGAGACCATGGTGAGATGTCACAGCTAGCCATCTAGGGCCCCTTAGAACAATCACTGCCTTTTTAAAATGTCCTACCCAAGTGTCCATCAAGAGATAAATGGATAAACAAAATGTGGAGTGTCCTTGCGATGGAATATTATTCGGCCCTGAGAAAGGAACTGCTGGCGTGTGCTGCAACATGGATGAGCCTGGAGGACATTATGCTAACATTGCATAAGCCAGTCACAAAAGGACGAATATTGTGTGATTCCACCAAGACAGGAAGTAGAGTAGAGGTTACAGGAGACGGGGGCGGGTTGTGGGAGGAGCAGGAGTTAGTGTTTCCGGGGCACAGAGTTTCAGTAAGGGAGGAAGAGTAACTTCCAGAGCTGAGTGGTGATTGCACAGCATTGTGAGTGCACTTACACCACAGAGTTGGACACTTAAAAAGTGAATATGGTACATTTGATGTTACGAATATTTTACCATAGTATGAAAAACGACCTTTGACGTCTACAAACCCTCTAGCCATTGGCAGCCTCAGCAAGAGTTGAGTCTTTACCTGGTACGTAACACCTGGGCAGCAGCCTTGGGAGCTCTGATCACGTGTAATCTCTCCATGCCTGAATTCAATCTCATCGCAGCTTTTAAAGTCTAGGAAGAATCCCTTGTTCCTTCCCTGACTCGAATGCCAAGCTGAATCAAGAGGTCCAGCCCATAGGGAGGTAGTGTGTGAACGTCCAAATCAGGGCTCCAGGCCCCCTCGGGGCACTCAGGGCGGGGGACCCCAGAACATACAGTATGCCCATCCCTGACCCCGGGGCCATCCCTGTTCCTCTAACGCCACGCCTGCAGCCACCTGGCCAGCAGCTTTAGGAGACTATGTGTCATCCCCTCTAATGAGGTGCTTCTGTGACCTGGAATGAAGCCTGACCATCAATCCACCTGGCAGGGAGCAGCGGGGAGAGGCGCTGTGAGCCTTTCTGGGGATGCTCAGCTGATTACTGAGCCGGGGAGAGAATTACAGCGTCAAACAGCACTTCTGCAGCTGATGGATTTCTCGAAGCAGAACTCATTAGGTGGAGGTAAGGCTTATCTGGGACTTTGCAAGCCTGGGCAGTACTTTGCTTCCCAGCACTCCAAACAAGCAGGAATATGACAGAGGTGGAGGCCCAAAGCTAGGGAGGGCGGGATGGGGGCCCAGGCCAGCAGCCAAGGCAGGCTCTGGGGAGAAAGTCAGCACCAGACATTTCCTATTAGGGCAAGAAGACTGCAGATGCAAAAGCCAAATTTGTGCTGGGAGGGCCGGGAAGGCTTTAATTGCCTGAAAGGGGTCTGGAAGTGGGTGACTGCGGAAGAAGACACGCAGTTCTGTAGATATGTTGGTATGGTTGGTTATGTTTTTCCCTCTCAGAAATGGCACTTTGGGAAACCTTGTCCTCTTACAGATTCCCAGAACTACCCCCACATTGTCCCCAGCAGGGACTGTGTAGTTGAAGGCTGGCCCACTGCCTGCTCTCACCCACACGTCTCCTTTGCCACTGAACCACCCCACTCAGCTCCCCACCACCCAGGGCCAGCAGCGCCTAGCTGCCGAGTTCAGGGAGCTGGCTCACGTCCAACCTACTCACCTCCCACACCACCCATGCTGGGTACCGCTCTGGGTCCAGAGAGCAAGGGGCCTATCGGAGAGCTAGACAGGCCAATCTGTCTCTCCAAGAGCCCATGGCTCCCGGGTGGCGGTGGCTCCTGACTCTCTGCTCCCCTGCCCTGGACCTCCCCCTTCCTGTGGGGGCCGCAGCACAGAGTGACCACCCTCCCCCTCCCAGAGGTCTAGCTCTATGCCAGGCCTGCTCATGGCTCTGCCTACGAAGTCTCCTTGGGTCCCTACAAAACCCCCGAGGTGGGCCTCTCCCAGGTCACAGAACGGTGGCAGAGCTGGGCCAGAGCCCAGGCCTCTGGACTACGAACCCTGAGCCTTGCGAGGTGACCACTCCTTCCTTCTCCCTTCCACGGGGAGGGAGCCTGGGAGCCTCAGCGCCTTGTCTGTAAAATGAGGTGCTTGGGCGGCATGTGGCCCAAGAACCCCTCCAGCTCTAACTCTCTGTGACCCTAGCCCTGTGAGGCAGAAGGTAGCCATTCTGCCAGATCCAGCTCCCTGGGGCTCATGACTTCCTGTTCAGTGGGGCAGGGGAGTGGGGGGTGGAACCTCCCAGGGGTTTGCTCAGGGGCTGGGGGAGCAGCCTGTGTGTGGGCTTCCCTCTGGGATGGGCCGCCAGAGAGTCTGGCTCCCAGCAATCCTGCCCAGTGGCTGAGTCAGCAACTCTGGGCACTGGAGAGGTTCTCCTTGTCCACCTAAGCCCCTGCAGGCCCGCCCTCGGGATGGCTCAGCCCAGCGGGCTCCCCTCCGGCCGGTGTCTCAGATGCCCCACAGTGAGGCCAGCTCTGCTCCTGATGCTACCTGACCGGCTCACTTTCCATCTCCCCAGCCACCCGGATGGCTGCCCAGGACTGTTACTCTCTCCCCACTTTGGGTTCGAGTGGCTACTACATTTTAGGCTACTACATTTTCAACATATTTGTTGAAAGTTGTTAAATGAATGTAGTGGATATTCGACAAACAGACTGAAAAAGCCCCAGCCTTGCCTCCCAAGAATCTCATAGCCAAGGGCTCTCATCTTTCCAAGGTCAAGTTACATCTCAATGACCTTGACTCGGACCACCAGCGTTGTGAATGGCCCTCTGCGGAGGAAGGTTATGCTGGCACAGGGGCTCTTGGATGACACAGGTCACCGCTTTCACAGCCACCATAACACCTCCATGCCCTTCAGTACTTACCTACTGGCTATGCTTGTTCAACAAGGTCTTGCTGCCTCCATTTTGTCCGTCTGTCTATCCACGCCCACACAGCAGCTCTGACCACATAGGTTTTTAAGCACCTTTGGCTAAGAGGCCTCAGATAAGGGATGTAGAAGGGAAGAGGTCCTAACTGGGAACCCACAAACCCGCTGGGGATCCATGAACTGGGATTTTAAAAAATTACTTCTTTATTCTCACTAACCTAACTCAGCTTTAGCATTTCCTTTTCTCATGGAGGTAGGCCACAAGCACAATAGTATTAGCAGAACCTGGCACTCGTCACCAATAGAAACCACAGATATTTCCATACCACGCTGAAGCTGAGAAGTAGATTTTTCAAAATATTGACACTTGTCGCTATTTTAAAATTATGGCATTAATTAGATGCGCTGCTGGATCTTCTTATTTAATACAAAAGCACAGTGTTTCTAGATACAAATTTTTAAAAATACTTTGATAACTGTTTCACAATATCCTTGGTTTTCTGTGTAAGTCTCTGCATTAAATGCATTAAAAACAATATCATTTTGAGAAGGGATGCAAGACTTTACCAGATGGCTAAAGGGCCCGATCGTACCTAAACGAGGCTCAGAACCTCTAGATTTGAATCTAATGTCTCTGCTGGGCTCAGACCTGCTGCCCATCAGATATAAGCTTTGTCTAAAAGCCATCTGATGGGACGCTGGGGCTGCAGGTACAGGAAGCCAGGTGGAGGGATGCAGCGCAGGGACTGTCCCTGGGGCAGAACGCTCCTCCCCTGGAGCTCTCCGGTCTAAACCAATGGCTGCTGCATCCGTTCAGGGTTCTGATGTCTACCTGTTGGAGGCGCTATGCTCAGAGGGTATCTCCTGCTCCGCAGATTTTTATTGTATTTCATATGGGGCTTGCGTGCACCGGTGGATGCTCTGACACTGCCAGTGTGTGTTGGGTGAGTCCTGTTGCTAAGAAACAAATCCCAGATGTTTCTTTAAACAAAAAGCACATTCCTCCTCACTCAACTCCATCATGTCTTCTCTTGGGCCACATAGGGCCTCAATCTGAGCCTCCAGGAAAATCCGATGACCTGCCCCAATGACCCATACAGAGCTTGGGGTGATGGCCTTGGGCGGAAAGGAGGGCACCATCCTGGCTAAAGATGCCTGCCGGCTCCGAGCAGGCAGCTTGTGAAGGAGCTCTCCTAGGAGGAACCAGCTCAGGCCAAGGGGACAAGACACCGCAAGGGACCTGTGAGCTGTGGCCCTGTCATGGGGGTTCCTGGGGGCTCCTTTTAGGATTTCTAGGGACCACTAGCCTCACTATTTCCTGTAGCCGGGCTCCAAGTTAGACATGCCAGGGGTGTCCAACCTGTGGCCCGCAGGCCACATGCAGCCTAGGATGGCTGTGAATGCAACCCAACAGATAATCGTAAATCTACTTAAAACATTATGTGATTTTTTTTGTGAATACATGTTGCAATGTATTTAACATGTGGCCCAAGACAACTCTTTTTCTCCAGTGTGGCCCAGAGATGCCAAAAGGTGGGACACTCCTACAAGACCAAATCCAACCACGACCTACCTCCCTAGAAGGCTCCAGTCTTCCTGGTGTTTCTACCAGAAGGGCTCTGGGGGATACCACCCACCCCCGAGTCCCCAGAGGGAGGGACAACTGGGTAGGCAGGCCACCTCTGGCAGCAGTCACTCCCAGGTGCCTTCTCCTGCTGCCCTGGCTTCGGGGCACCACAGTGCCACACAATGAGATTCACAAGAGTTTCTCTTAAATGGGGTTCTTTTTAAAAAAAATACAAGTTCCCCAGCCCCACCTCACTCTCTCTATCAGACTCTCTGAATATTGGAACTTGATTTGACATTTAACAAGCTGCCCAGGGGATTTAATCACACTGAGGTTGTTGGACCACCTATCAGCCATGTTCCTGGCTGGTTATTCTGTCCCCAGATTACCGAGCACCTGTGAGGAACCAGGCATTGCACCAGCCCAGAGGTGCAGCGCTGAGGAGGACTGGACAGGCTCCTCTCGGACCTAGACTGGAAGGGCTGGTTTCCCGCCAATAGCAGTTCCAAGGGTGATAATGATAATACATTATTTAACAAATTTGCCCTGGCTGGTGTGGCTCAGTGGACTAAGCGTAGTCTGTGAACCAAAGGGTCGCAGTTCAAGTCTCAGTCAGGGCACATGCCTGGGTTGCAAGCCAGGTGCCCAGTGGGGGTCATGTGAGACGCAACCACACATTGATGTTTCTCTCCCTCTCTTTCTCCCTCCCTTCCCCTCTCTCTAAAAATAAAGAAATAAAATATTTTTAAAAAGAGACATGCTTCTTTTGAAAAAAAAATTAAAAGTGAGCAGAGGAACAGAATAGACATTTCTTCGAAGAAGCCAGACAGATGGCCAACGGGAACATGAAAAGATGCTCACCGTCGCTCATCACTGGGGAAATGCAAATCAAAACTACAACGAGATACCACCTCACACCTGCTAGAATGGCTGTCAGCAAAAAGACACAAAATCACAAGTGTTGGTCAGGATGGGGAGGAAAGGAAACCCCCCATGCACTGTATAGGTGGGAATGTAAATTGGTTAAAACCATTATGCAAAGCAGCATAGAGTTTCCTCAGAAAAGTAAAAATAGAACTACCAGATGATCCAGTAATCCCACTTCTGGGATATATCCAAAGGAAATAGAATCGCTATCTTGAAGAGCTATCTTCACTGCCATGTTCATTGCAGCCTTAGCGTCAAACTATGGAAACAATATGAATGAATGAATAGATTTTAAAATGTGATCTAGTATCTATATAATTCAGCCTTTGAAAAGAAGAAGATCCTGCCACCTGTGACAACATGGATGGAACTTGAGGGTATAATGCTAAGTGAAATAAGACACAGAAAGAGAAATATTGCATAATCTCACATGTGGAATCTAAAAGAAAAAAAGCCAAACCCCTGGTAACAGAGAGTATAGTGGTGGTTACCAGAGGCTGGGGAAAGGGGGAGGTTTTTTTTAAACCCTTTAGAACTGGGGGCGTGGGGGAAGGGGGAATGTAATTCTCAATATGCTCCAAGCATATTCTAAGCACTTTATGTGTAATCGCTCATCTAATTTTCAAGAGTCCTGTGAAGTGCATACTATTATTTTCCCCATTTTGCCGGTGAAGAAACTGAGGCACCGAGAGGTTAGGTAACTGGCTCAGGGTCACAGTTATCATGTAGTAGAGTGAGATCAAGGCCCTCAGCAAAATAAAGACATTATAACCAGAAAAAAAAGTCACCAGGAATTTAGGGAAGCACCACAAAAGTAAATGAATAAATCCAGAGTCCCTGGCTCTACATCATCAAATGTCCTTTGCTCTGGAAGCCTCTGGGCAATGTGGCAGATGTTTCTGCTTCTACTTATTGTTCCCTCCCAGAGAATGAAATCTCCCTGTTCCTGGCAGGGGGAGCAAGGGCCAACCCTGACCTTCGGCACATGCAACATGGAGGGACATATCAGGGGGCAGGCAACTCCATGGGCACAGCTCCCCAGCAGGCCGAACGTCTGGGCCTCAGAGCAGAGCCCTGAGGGGTCAAGAACAGATGCTCCTCCCCCAGAGCAGGGACAGTGGCCACCAGAGGGGGCAACAGGCAGAAAAGCCCCAGGCCTTGGGGCTGCGGTCTGCTCTTTGCCACCCACCAGCCCCAGCCAAGCTGCCTGCTACTGATGCATTATTTTAAAAAAAGCTTTTAAATTAAACCTGTGTAAAGGGAAGAGGCTGGAGCAGTGCTGCAGGGACTGTTCTGGTTCTGATTCCTACCCAGGCCGGGGCAGAAAGCCACTTTCTGGCAGCTTTCCACACCAGACTCATCTGGGATATTTCAGGGCAAAATAAATGCCTGGGAAGCCCTTGGAGCAGCCCTGGAAAGCATTACTACAGGCTGGCACCTGGTCCAGGACAAGTCACCCCTCCCAGGGCTGACAGCTGTCACATCCCAGGCAGGGCAGCCCTGGCAGCAGAGGTGCCCGCCTTCCCTTCTGCATCCTCAGGACGCAGCCTTGGCATGAGCCTTACTCAGAGCCTCCTGACTCCAGAAGCACAAAATGTCCTCTAACATCTTGCATTCATCACTCTTTCTCTTTCAATAAACACACTTAAATAATAAGTCTGCAGCATCAGCAGCGGCTGCTGTTGCCACAGAGTCTGCAGAATGGACAGCCCACTGGCCTGTGCGAGCGTAAGACTGTCAGTAGCAGAGCTGGTGCTCTGCGACTTTTGGACTTGTGCAAACCTCTTGTCCCAGGCACATTCAGGGCACCCGGTGTGCAGGCTCACACGCGCACAGACACTAGGCAAGCGAGCTCACACATGTATGCACACACAGGTATCCAGACTCACACGTGCACACACACCAGATATGCAAGTTGACACGTGCATACACACAGGAGTATACAGGCTCACATGCACGCACGCACACTAGGCATGCAGGCTCACATACATGTGCATGCACACCCAGGTATGCAGTCTCACGCATGTATATATACACCAGGTGTGCAACTTCACAGGTGCACACACCACATGTGCACACACACCCTCTCCCTGGCATCACAGTCTGGCTTTCCAGGAACGAAAGCAGCACTCCATCAGACAGGAAGTCTGGCATGTCCCCCTCTGGGTGGCCCTGTTGGAATTTCCAGAACCATGTAAATTATAACAGTCAACATAATGGCTTTTTAGTAATTATTATTCCTTGTGATTCATGATTCTGCATGATTCAAACCTCTGTACTGTGCCCAGGTGCTGAATTACACAGCACCCGGCACCAACAGCCCTCGGCGGAATTCTCTCATGTGAACACACTTCTGTCTTTAACTCCTCTTACTGGTCATAATCCCTGCAAAACACATTTCCAAAACGTCTTTAGTCATTAGAAAATTCTCCCTCTTATTTGTTCTGCTTCTCCCTCGATCCCCTTGCATATTCCGTTTTCTGGGAAATGAAGTTTAATGGTGAGCCAAACAAAGCCCCTCTGTAAGCCAAAGCAAGCACCTAGCATCACTGGCAAAAAGTTTGGTGCCATTGGGACCGTCCACCTCTTTTTCCTCCAACCCCTGGCACTCAAGATGGCTATAAAACTATTTATTACCCATGTTTTCTTGTTTAACAGCTAATGTTATGTTTTTACTTCTTATTACTGTCCATTGCAAATGTTCAGCATGCTTGCAGTATTGTGCACTAAAATGGGATTTTTTCCCCCTGATGAATCTGGATAAAAGGAAAAAAGAACTCTCAGGCTCTTCGCCACCCCTTGTGCAGCTCCAGCGTGTCTGGTCCTCCAGGCCTTTGTGAAACCAAGGTTTGGGGAGAGTCTGCAGGTCACTCTGACCTGCACGGGGCCGCTGATCCCCCGTGATCCACCACCTGTTGACTTCACCCCAAGAGCAGAGTGGTCCCTTCTCCCCAATGAGGTCCACTTCCCAGAAGTGCCTCCTGTCAATTGTGTCGTTTGGAGAGCCCCGTCTCTGCCATAAACATGAGTTCTTGGAATCAGATTTGCAGCATTTGAGGGAAGCAGCAATGGGCTGGCTGCCAAACTCACCGCCTACTTTCCCCCCAACTCTGCATATCCACCTCAGCCTTCACTGTGCAAAAGCCCCACAAAAATCATGTTTATGGAAATTATATCGCCATGGCAACTGTAAAGGTCTCAGAAGTATTTTTAAAATAGCGAATTACCAAAACCCACTTAGAAAAACATAAAATCTGTTTCCTTATGGGCATTAGTGAGCATACGGATTCTAACAAATACAAAATGTGTTTCATGATAGCATGACCAAAAGTCAGTAAAAAGGGCTCCTGACACCAAATTAACGGGACAGAGGGTTGACTTTGTGAAAGTAAAGTTTAATTTTCTTTTTCTAATAAGAAATTGCACTTCCGATTTAGTCTGGAACATGACACCAAGACCTTCTGGTGCAGAAAAATGTGGGTAAGAGACCTGAGTTGCTGAAATACTAATTTCTTACTTTCTATTTTCACATCACTCATATTATTACCTTCCCCACTCTGCAAGACAATTCCATTTTTAACTCATAGGTTCTTAGCAGTTGCGTAAGCTTCTGCCGCTGTGATTTAGCCTGGCTGAATCTCTAATTATAAAACCCGCTTCTCAGAAGTCTGCACACAAATCACACAGGAGAGGAATAGAAAAAAACACAGATTCAGAAGTATCCAACTAGAACTTTTATACTTTTTAAAAAATGTAATTGGTATGGCTATCAAAGAGGACCCTTTGAAGCAGATGAAACACTAGTTTTGGGTGTCTTTTGTAAAGACTTAGAACCTACTAGGCGTATTTGGATGATTGTTCTCATGTCAAGGAACCATGGGGGCTTTGACAGCTTAAATAATGGAGGTTCTTGTTGTGAGTGGAAGAAAAATAATCAAACTACGGACAGACCATATTATTCTTTAGCTGGTCTCCATCTCCAAAGCAGGGGGAGGGGGATGGGGAGCAGAAGGAAATAATAAATGGAGGACAAAAAAGCAAATGATGGGTCCCAGGGAGTGAAAAGTACACTGGACAGAGTTGCTTTCAGTGTTGTTTTGTTTTGTTTTTTAATCACAGGAAAGGTAAGGAAGAAACAGGCTGGGCAGATACTGCCTCTTGCAAAATGATCAGAAAGATGAAAACATATCCCACAGTCGCTTGAGAATGGTGAGCTAGTTCCAGAAACTCGGCAGGTCTGTGGGTCCACAGGCCGGGAAGGAGAGAGGTGGGCGGAGCAGTGAACAGGTAAGAAAAAATAGTGCCGCCGAGGGAAGGAGGGCGGCAGAGCTCCGGGCTCCCGCGGAGCAAAGGGGCAGACAGACCCTGGCCGATCGCTGGGGAACGCGCTGGGCGGGCGGGCAGCCCGCGCCAGGGGCCAGCGCTGCCCAACGAGGAGCCGAGCTGGTGCCTGTTGTTAAGCAACAACAGGAAAAATCACAAAAGAAAACGCAGGAAGAAGGTTCCTGGTTTGGACCCCGTATCAAGCTCAGCATTGCCCCGAGCCCCCGCCCCTCCTCTTCTCTGCCCCTCCCCCTCGGCCCCCTGCCCCGGCCCACGTGGGAATGTGGCATCTCACGAGCGCTGAGAGCCATTTGGAAGCTGGACGCCCACGCTTTTCAGACGGCAGGAGGCTCTGGCTCGTGTACTGGCTGTTCCAGAGCTTCCAGGAGGAAGCCTGTGCTGGAAACCAACTTCTTTCGGAAAACTTGGGGGAAGGGGCGGCGGGTGGGGTTGTGGGAGCAGCCAAGGAGGCGGGGCAGGATCCCACAGTCCATCTGGGGTGCTGGAAACAAAGGTCTCTGTGCCGGTGGGGGTCGGTCGCTGCAGGGAACAGGCTAGAGCCCTGGGCTTAATGAAGGGGCTATTTGCAGAGGTCCAGGAAGGACCACGAAACCCACGAGGAGGTGAAATGAGAGGGCAGGGAGAGGGACGTGAATATTGTCTGAGTCTGCAGAGGGCTCCGTGGAGGAAGGGGAGCTGCAGGACAGAGGCCACTGTCATGGTGAAGGAGCTGGAGGAGCTAACGCTCCACTCCTTCCCTGGAGGAGCCCAACCTCTCTCCTTCCCTCCATCCCTGCCAGTGTCTTCCACTGGTCAACACACCTGGAGCAGGTGAGGCAGGTCACAGAGGTCAGCCTTCTGGCCCAACACAGGCCAGGGAAGGGGAGGGTGCAGAATGGTTGGGGGTGGCAGGGGAGGGACAGGTGGTGAAAGCAGCCTCTCCTGCCCACCTCTGCAAGGGCAAGACTCACTCCCTCAGGCTGTGTGGCTTGCAGCAGAGCCTCTGTTCCCTTCCTGACTTAGAGGTGCGTGGTACCTAGAACCTTAACCTTATTCCTTTTACAATCTTGGCACAAACAGGGAGGCAAGAATAATAACCAAGTGGGTACATAGTAGAACCTGGACAAAGACAGACAGCACCATCGAGCCGAGGACACTGTCATGACAGAGTTGGGACAAGAAGCAGCCCTGGCTGGTGTAGCTCAGTGGATTGAGCTTGGGCCTGTGAGCCGAAGGATCGAGGTTCGATTCCCAGTCAGGGCACATGCCTGGGTTGCAGGCTAGTTCCCTGCAGGGAATGCATGAGAGGCAACCATGCATTGATATTTCTCTCCCTCTCTCCTTCCCTTCCCCTCTAAAAATAAATAAATAAAATATTCTTTTTTAAAAAAGAAGCAGTGTTAGTGGACCTCAGCCTGGCAGAGGCCGCACTCTCTTTCCAGCTCATCAGGGGTTAACAGGTAGGGCTGGGCCCCTGCCTTGGGCTCTGCACTGGCCCACACACTAGGGGAAAGCACAAAAAAGGGGGAATGGAAAGGATAAGATGAACCCACATGATAAATTAGAAAACCCTGTATTAGACTGGGAGGTAGACCAGATAACCCCAAAGAGGAGACACCTGACTTTAATGCATCCTCTATTCATTGCTCTGCCCCTCCCCTGAGTTGGTATCAATTGTCTTCAGACTTCTGTCAACAACCACGTGTGTTCCTCTCATGACTGGTGGTGGTGCCGATCCCCTGTTATCTGGGGGTGGTGGGTGGGGAAGCCCATGCAGAATGTGGGGTAATGGGATGCAGACAGCATTGGGCAGACATCGCGACTCACCCTCCCCTGGGTCTGCCTGAAGCAGTGCTTTGGTTGCTCTCAAAGCATCCTGACGCAGGGGAGCCCCAGCTCTCTAGTCTTCCGGGGAACCTGCACCGGGAGATTGAGAACATCCTGTGACATCAGCCGAATTGGACTTAGGTGAGAAGCTAGCAGAGAAAAAGAAAACACACAGCAGCCCCACCCAAGAATGGGCCCAAGCAGTCAGCTATCCTGCCAAAGCCATGGCTTTTCTCTGCTTTCCTGTCTCCCAGATCAGTTCCCAAACCCATCTTCTCAGGATGTATCAGACTCAGCATCTGGCCCTGGGCACTGACGCCCAAAACTAACCAAACCTTCTGGTCAAACCCAACCTGTGTGGTTTGGTGCATCTTTCACTGCCCCCCTTTCTGCTTTGAGCCTCAGAACCGCAATTATTTGAGCCTAAGATGATTATGGGGGTTCTCTTCTGAGTCAGGCCACAGAAAGATTCCACTTGTATGTTCAACTCCCATGACCCCTCAGAGCAGTTAAGGCTCAGGTGCGGCTCTGCCACGCCCTCCTGGCATGGCATGGTTATTGGTTGTTGGTTGAGGTCAGTTTCTTTGAGGTCTGTGAATGCTTTGTGGATTCCATCCTGAGATGTCAAAAAAGGAGGAATAACCAAGAAAAGAAAGAATTCTCCAAACAGCTCTGTAGCATTGGGATCTGGTCCAGCTCTGGCTGAAGCATTTAAATTCCAGACTGGCCCCAAAGGATGACCGCAAATGCAGTCCATTTAGTTCCAACCAGCCACTGCAAGGGGATCGAGTTGTGGACACAGGCCCCAGCCTCCTGGAAAATTCACTTTTGTTATAATCAAGCCTGTGCTGGTGGAGCAGAGGGCAGCTCACACTCCCAAATGGCTGCAGTGAGCTTTGGTGTGACCATGGGCTTCTAGTACTCGGGGTCCCTGGGAAAATCTCTTTTGGGGGTCTGGGCAGGCCCTGCAAGCCAATGCCATCTTGTACCACCACTTTCTCCCTGTGGCTCCAGATGGCCCCTGAGTGAGTTAGAGCTGCTGGGTAGACCTGAAGGGATAAGAAAAAGGACGTGGCAGCTTCTCCTGCAGTGATCTGGATTTAGGTGCCATTGCTATGCCTGAACTGTGTGAGTGGGTTTGGCTTTGAACCATATGATTCTGTAACTTTTTATTGCAAAATAGGGTACTTTCAAACTTACAGAGAAGTTTCAAGAATAATACAGAGATTGCTGATTTATAACACTTTATGTGAGCTTTATCATTCTTTCTCTCTTCGTATTATTTTCCTGCACCATTTATGAATAGGTTGAGAATATCATAGCTCTTCAGCCCTTAATATTGCAGTGTGTTTCCAAAGAACAAAGGTATTCTTTTAATATATTCAGAGTATGAATATCCATTTTAGGAATGTGATCTGGATAGAATATCTTATCTAATCTATAGTCCATATTCGGATTTTGTCAATTATCTCAATGAATGTCCTTATCAGTATTAATTTTTCCTCCAGTACAGGATTTAATACAAGGTCATGCCTTACATTTAGTTGTCAGGTTTTTAGTCTTTTAAAATCTTTCATGACAATGATATTTTTGAAGAATACAGGCCAGGTAGTTTGTAGAATGTCCTTAACTTGGGCTCTTCTGCTTTTCCTCATGAATCAGTTCAGGTTTTGCACCCCCAGCCAGAAGAGCACAGAAGTGGGGTGCGTCCCCCTCAGACACCACATCAGGAGGCCTGTGGTGTCTGTCTGTCCCTCCTCACTGATGCTAATTTTTTGAACAGTTTCCTTGAGATAGAATTCACATACTGTAACATTCACCCATTTAATAATTCAGCAGATTTAAGTATATTCAGGGTTATGTGACCACTACCATAATTAATTTTAGAACATGTTCATCACTCCCCAAAACACCCGTACCTATTAGAAATCTCTCCCCAGGTCCGCTCAACCACCCTACTCCCCAACTCCCGCCCCCCACAATTACTTTCTCTCTCTTCAGATTTGCCTGTTCTGGACATTTCATTTCAGTGGAATCACACAACATGTGGCCTTTTGTGACGGGCTTCTTCCACCCAGCACCATTCTCGCAAGGTCCAGGTAAGGTTGTTTTTTTCACCCAGTCAAGATGCTCTCTGGTTTCTTCACGGTAGGATTTTTTTCCCTTGCAAGTTATAAGCATTCTGCGGAAAGGCACTTTAAGATCCTGCTAACGTCCTGCTCCTCATTAAAACTTCCCCCTAGATTTAATTTGATGGCTATTGACCAAACTAATCTTTATTAAAGCAGTTTACTAAGACTGATCACCTCCACCATTCCCCTCCACCCACCACTTGTCATTAGCTACACAACTCGAAAAGATGGACGGTGGCCTGGCTCTTCTCAGTACCACTGTGACTGTCCCCAGCAGATCCCCCCAGAGCCCTGTGCCCATGTTCCTCCCCTGAGTGACCAGAACACCAAGGACTCCTCAGAGACAAGCATGCTGTGCTACAACCCCCGTCCCCATCCTGCCTGCAGCCCTGAGAACTCTGTCCCTCACCTCCCTCTGAGCTAGGATTGCTGAGAAGCAACATGAAAGCCTGTGTCCTCTGGATACGGGCTCACTAGGTTACAGGAACCAGGACCTGCTCTTGGCTGCGCCAGCAGAAGTCAGTAGGCATATATATCCTTACTTCCACCAATACCCATTGGAAAAGTGCAGGAGCTGGGGGAGGTGGAAGTAGGGAAAGCAGAGCCCCTGCCCTCAAGGAGATGATTCAGGGATCAGCTTAGACAACTGAAGAACCAGAATTTAAGGAGAGCAAGAGAAGTGTCCCAAGTGGCTTGACGGTCCCAGAAAGGAGGAGCTCACCACACAGTGATCAAGAAAGGCTTGGAGGGACTTTGGAGATGTGCCTTGAAGGCTGGGGGTGGGGTTTAGGCAGGATGGTGGGAGAGGGAGTTCCGGGCAGGAGCAGAAATGCATGGGCAGCACCTGGTAAAAGCCAGTTACCCAGTTTGATCAAATAACAGGAGGCAAAGAGTAGGTGAAGTTCATTGAATCCTTGTCCAACATGGAAGATGAACTTAGCTCCAGGACAATGGGGAGCTACTGAAGATCTCAGAGCAGGAGAATGAAATGATCCCAGCTGAGACATGAGCAGACAGGCGCTTAGTCTGCTAACATAGAAATTTCTTAAAACAGTAATGTAATACCACAGCCGCACGAGCAGGGACCCAGGAAGACCCACGCCCATCTGAACGGCCAAGGCCACTCCCTTCCGCAGCTTGGCCTAACGATGCAGCACCCCCAGCCAGGGCCAGAGCCCAGCTGTCAGCCCCTCGGAAGTGCCCCGTATTGCAGACATGCTCCTGGCGCCACGCTGTTACGTTTTCATTGAGAAAGTTTTCCTTCTTGGTGAAATCCTTCTTTTTAAAACAAAGCAGAAAATAAAATGTGACAGCCTCCCAAACAGTGTTTGTTCCGGAAGCCTCCAGGCCGCCTGCGTCTGGCCCGTCTGCAGCACCCGTGTGAGCCTGTACTGGCAGAACTCTGAGACCCCGCAACACGAAGGTTCCCAAACAATCGCTCCTCCCCGAAAGCACCTGCCCGAAGGTGTTTGTGACACAAGAAGCTTCTGAGGTTCAGGAAGTGGTCAAATAGTGAGAATAGAAAGCAGGCGAGGGAAGGAGTTTGCTACACCTTGAAAAAGTGACTTTTATGATATGTAAATATAGCCCAGTAAAGCTAGTAGCAGGGAAAAAAAGGCTGGGCAGTGAGAAGGTGGTCCAGCTGGCGGGGTCTGATGTGGTCACTGATAGGTCACTGCTGGGTCACGTGTCGTCCTCCGAGCCCTCCCCAGGTCTCTGTAAAACACTGGTGCACTCATTTAATTCAACAAATCGTAATGAAGCACCCAGTACAAGCTAGACACCGTGACGGGCAGGAAGGCCTCAGCTGGGGTAAGTGAGGGTGAGATTGTGGCTCAGAGCCTTGGGTGCCAGAGGAGGCCTCACATCTCTCCAGTGAAGGGGCTGGAGTGGCCCCAAAGCTGCCTGGCCCTAGGATAGATGGACCATTTTCTTTGTTGAGGCTTTAAGACAGGCTCTTGTACCAAATACCAAAATATCCTTAACCCCAGGTCAAGCTTCTCGGTCAACGAAGACCAAAGGCCACTGAGTTCCCGACTCCACCAAGGGACCCTGGTCATGGCCTCACAACCCCCCGGGTTCCAGGACAGCCCTGGTCTCATGTCTTTTTATTCCTTCAAAAAAAAATGACTTCTTTACTATCATTTCAGAACTTCCCTACAAGGAATGCATAATTAATTCCTGGGTTCTGCCTTTTGATTAGGCAGATAATGTCCCCTCACCATTGCCTCAGCTTCTCCCCAGACAGGGCATTCTTAATTAAGGTGGAAAATGTTCTCAGCCGGGCCACTGAGCCCCAGCACCCAGTGCACACTGGGAAGCCCCCGTGCTGAAGACACCGCAGCCCACAGCACACGTGCTCCCAAGGCCGTCCCACCTGGCCCAGGTGATGGGGCTTCGAGGTCGTAAACCACTACCACGTGCCGACTTGCGGGGCTGGGCCATTCAAACACGGACCTGGGAACAGCCTTCTCATTTTCACAGTGAAAGAACCAAGAGTTAAGTCCTGTGGGGACATTTGTGTGTGTGTGTGTGTGTGTGTGTGTGTGTGCGCGTGCATGTGTGTGCACAAGCGCACACACCCCCGTGCCCCAGTTTGCTGCTCCCACTTGGAGGTGCCTCAGGCCCAGGGTTTGGGAAGTGTAATGGCAAGCCTCCCACTTGGTGTGGTAAACCAAGTCCTAGAGAATGCGTCAGGTGTGTGGGCTTTGGTCGGTGCCCAGGAATGCCCGGGTCTCAGCTCAGGGAGTTCCGTGGGACCAGGATGCTGCAAAAGGCAGAAGCGCATTTTGGTCTCCCGCCCACCCCAGGTGCCACTCCGAGGGAAACACCAGAAATGATCGCAAGAACAAGGAAATTTTGCTGATGTTAATCAGTAGTCATAACCCTTTCTGACCATGGGGGGGCGGGGTTCCTATTAATAGAACATAATGTCCTTGTGAGATGGCTGAGCAGGAATTACTGTTTCCATTTTATGGATGGGGAGACTGAGGCCCGGAGAAGTTAAGTGACCTGCCCAAGGTTCGATGCTACTGTAGAACTGAAACCAGCTCAGAGGGCCACCCACTTTCCATGATGCTGTGGCTTCTTGAATCTGACACAGAACTGGAAACATAACTTAGTCCAGTGTCCTCTGGGTTCCTCTACTCTTCCCCCTGGAGCCTGTTCACCGGAACCGTTCTCTCACCCCTGCGCACCTGTCAGGTGGGCCATAGCAGCCCTCTTCCCCTTTCCTCCTCAAAGCACACCCACCCTCTGCACTTAGCACACTCTGCCTGCCCAGCAGACAGTCAGCCCCTGGACCCAGGGACAGGGGCTTCCTTGATTTTGTGTCTCGGCTCAGCCCACACCTGGCACATGGCAGGAGCACAGAGCACGTCCATCCGGTCAGTGACCTGCCACTGAGGGCACTGGGAAGTCCGCTGTCCTCTGTTCAACACCTGGCCTACCTTTGACCTAGACGCCAACTTCCCCAGTATCACCTGCTAACTGACCATGCCCACTCCTCACAGCAGCTCAGTCCCTCACAAGGTCTCAGGAGACACGTGGAGGCTGTTGGTGTTATTGAACCTGACCCGGTCCCCCCTCAAAGTGCCACTGCCCAAGCTGAGACCCAACCCGTGATGGGACATGCCCCATGGCAGCCTCACTGAGCAAGTGTCACTAGAGGCTTCCAAGAGTGACGGGGGCTCTGACCACATGATAACGCTTGGCGCAGTGACGTGTGTACGCCAGGTTATAAATGACCCTGCAGTGTGCACACAGACGGGGAGTGTAGACACGGTGCGGTGTGGACAGGCAGTCAGTCACAGGTACTTCACAGCACTTCCGGTGGTCAAAACACCGCCGTAGTTTCATTAGAGCCACAACCCTGTGAGGAGGGTGTGTTTTCAAAACAACGTGTGTTTCGTTTTTCTAATTATAAAAGCCACACATTTTATGCTCATTTTAGGAAATCTTAAAACTATAGAAGAGTATAAAGAAGAACATAATTGCCCATATTCTTACCACCTGTAAATGTTTTAATGTATTTTGTTCCAATATTATCTACCAACCTATCTATCATCTACCTTATAGTTTCTTGATTTTAAGATGCCATTGGTCATAAAACGCACCATTAATTTAACAAGTTTTTAGTGAAAAAAATGAAAGAAAGAAAAACATCATTTCTCTCAATATCAGTGATAATACACTTCTCTAAGTCAGAAACATCCAAAATGTGGGGAAAGGAGGCACCTTAGAATAAAGGGAATAAAAAACATTTGGGATCATACTGCCAGCACAACGCTCAACCTTCCTTCACTTACACCCTAAAAATGGGCGCCACATCATCGAAAGCGCGGGGTAGACACTCTTTTAACGGGTGGAGAACACTGTACCGTAAGGATAGCCACCTTTTGTTTACCCACTCTTCTATTGTTATCGTTTGAGTTGTTTATGATTTTCAGTGTTGTACATAATGCTTCATGGCACAACTTTATGCATAAAATTTTGCTCATGTTTCTGATGATTTCCTTTGGATAAACTCCTGCAAGTGGAATTACTGAATTAAAAGGTAGGAACTTTTTTTTAATCCTCACCTGAGAACATTTTTCTTCATTGCTTGGAAGAGAGAGAGAAACATTGATTGCGTGCCTTCTCATATACACCCCTACCAGGGATTGAACCTGCAGCTTGGGTATATGCCCTGACTGGGGATTGAACCCATGACCCTTGGAGCTACAGGATGATGCTCCAATCACTTGAGCCACACCAGCCAGGAGAAGGGTAGGAACATTTTGAGACTCTTGATATAATTGCTAAACTGCTTCCCAGAAAAGATGCCCCAATTTACATTCATATCAGCAGTGTATGAAAACTCTCTTCTCCTTCCCTAGCATTGATTCTTATCCTTTAAAAAACATTAAGTCATGCATGCACACAGTGTTTTTAATTAAATATAGGCAATTGGGGCTTTTAATAAAAGGCAATAGCCCCCTAGCCCAGCTTTCCCTTCTCTGAGCATGCCTTCCCCAAGGTGATCCCTTCTGTCTCTGGTTTTAGCTCATTCATTCATTCATTCATTGACCCATTCCACTTATATTTATTGAGCATCTATTAGGACCCAGGCGCTGTTCCAGAGTGCAGGGACACAGCAACAAACAAAACAGACCTGAAACAAGAACGAGACACCCTGCCCTTGTGCAGCACACACTCAAGTGAGGTACAGGATCTAGATTAAAAAGGTAAAATATACAGTGTGTTTGATAGTGAGAGTGCTCTTGAGGAAGATGAAGTGGGGAAAAATAGGGAGTTTGGGGAGGAGGGGAGAGCTGCAATTCTAAGATTGTCTGGGAAAGTGTTATGGGCTGAATTGTATCCCCTCAAAACTCCTACATCGAAGCCCTAACGCCCAGTACCTCAGAATGGAGCTGTGTTTGGAGATAAGGTCTTTAAGGAGGCAATAAGTTAAGATGAGGTCTTCAGGGTTGGCCCTAACCCAGTAGGACTGGTGTCCTTATGAGAAGAGGAGATTAGGACACAGACAGACACAGAGAAGACAGCCATCTGCAGCCAGGAGAAGAGCCCCCTGGAGAAACCAACCCTGACAGCACCTTGCTCTTGGACTCAACTTCAGAAAATAATTTGTTGTGAAAGCCACCAAGTCTGTGGTGTTTTATGACAGCTCCAGCAAACTGATAGAAAAAGCCTCACTGAGTTGGTGACGTTGCAGCCCTAAGGATGTGAATGAGGGAGCCACATGGCTCTCTAGAGGACACATCCTCCAAGCAGGAGCAAATGCAAAGCCCTGAGGTAAGAAGGTGCCTCTGATATTTCCAAGAACGAGCAAAGAGGCCCGCAGGGCTGGCGCAGAGTGAGCACAAGGGGGAGTAGATGAAATCAGGGCCCTGGCCAACGTGGCTCAGGGGGTTGGAGCGTCCTCTGTAGACTGAGGGGTCTTGGGTTGGATTCCCTATCAGGACACACACACAGGTTGTGGGTTCAATCCCCAGTCAGGCCACATGCAAGAGGGCAGCCAGTTGATGTCTGTCTGTCTGTCTGTCTTTCTCCCTTCCTCTCTCTCTAAACACTATCCTTGGGTGAGGGTTTTTTTAAAATAAGATGAAATCAGCAACACAGTGGGAGCAGATGCTATAGAGCTGCACCGTCCAGTACAGCAGCCCCCACGGCTAGTGAGCACCTGACTGGGGTTAGTCCAGACTGAGATGGTGGTCAATGTAAAACTCACCAGATTTTGAAAAATTAACATGTAAAAAAGGAATATAAAATATCACCCTAATAATTTTTATATTGATGTGCACTGAATGGTAATATTTTGGATACACTGGGTTAGGTATAATACAGGGGTAGGCAAAAAGAGGTTACCATTGTCAGTACCCAAAAAAGTTTATTCTTGTATTGTTATTAATTACTGTATTATTTATTTGTATTACAACTGTACACCTACTTTTGCCCACCCCTGTATATGTTAATTTCACCTGTTCCGTTTTGTTTTTTATAATGCAGGTGCTAGGAAATTTTAGATCACATCTGTGGCTCATTCATATTGCTTTTGGAAAGTTCTGGCCTAGGGCCTTGTGGGCCATAGTAAGGACCTGAGCTTTTACTCTGAGTGACATGGGAGCCACTGGAGGGTTTCCAACTCAGAAGTGACATGACCTGACTCACTTGTGTTTTAAAAGGATCACTTGCATTACCACATTGAGGATAGGCTCTATGGGATGTCAATAAAGGCACGCAGGCCATTTAAGGGGCCACAGAAATCATTCAGCAGAAAATGGAGGCTTGGACCAGTGAGGGAAAGGGGAAATGGGGAGAAGTGGTCAGATACTGAATAGATTTTGAAAGCAGAGCCACGAGTATTTCCTGACAGATTGGGTGTGCGGCGTGGGAAAAAGAGGAGTCAGGATGAGTCCCAGCTTTTGGCCTGAGCTTCTGAGAGGATACCATTTGCTGTGACAGAAAAAGATGAGGGCAAAGCATTTTGGGGGAAGAAAATCAGGAGTTTGGTTTTGGATAAGTTAACTCCGGGATGCCTTTTGCTTTCCAGGGCGAGACGTTGAAAAGTTGGTTGAACATAATACTCTGGAGTTCCAGGGAGGGGTCTGAGCTGGAGATCTGGATCTGGAGTCTCATCATTAGGATGAAGTTTAAAGCCAGGAGACTGAGCACTAACATCAAGGGAGTGTGTAGGCAGAGAAGAGATCGAGATCAAAGAGAAGATCAAGATCAAAAGATCAGGTGCCCTGGGGGACTCCCAAGTTCAGAGGTTGATGAGATGAGCAAAGGAAACATGAAGTATAAAGAAAACCAGGAGAGGATGGCGTTCCAGGAGCCAAGTGAAGGCAGCAATTTGGGGAGAAGGAAGCGAGTACTGTGTCCAATGCCACTGAGAGGTCCAGGAAGATGAAGACAGAGAACTGACCACTGGAAATGTTAGCAGCCTGGAGGTGACTGACGATCTGGTGAGTACCGTTTAGGTGAGTGATAGGGCAAAACGCAATTTGAGCGGGTTCAAGACACAGTGAGAGAAGAACAACTGGTGACAAGAACTCAACAGTAAGGGGGAGAAGAGAAAGGAGCAACGGCTAGAGGGGGATGGAGGATCCAGAAAGGCTATTTTTAAAAGGTGGGAGAGAATTTCAGCCTGTGTGCATGCTTCCAGGAACAAGCTATTAAACAAAGAAAAATCGGTGATGCTAGAAAGGGTGGGAATTTGTTGGATATTGCGCTAATCTCCGCAGGATGCTTATATTGCCTTTCCATGTTGTATCAACTTTAGGCATCAGTTATGGACTTTCTACTACAGTATTATATGAGTTAGCCTACTTCCGTCACCCCCAGCTCCCTTCTACACTTGTCCCCAATTCTATCAGCACTTCACTACTGTCCCATTGTCCCAGCAGATCACTATGTCAGTTCATCTACTGATCACCTTGGTAGCCTTTATTTTTCACTCTATCAGTTACAGACAGCATCTCTCGCTCCCCCACTGTGTATGAGGAAGGCATTCACACCTCTTACCCTGCCCTCCACATCTTGGTCAGCTTTGGTGGGTGTGCTAAGACAATAAGAACACTACACACAACAAAAAATTCTTAGCAACTCAGGCTAATTTCTCATTCCCGTGCCATCCCCCTGCTCTGCTTCTGATGCCCTCTTTCTGTGAGGGACCCGAATGGAGAGCGGCTCCCACCCCGGACCTGCCACTCTCATGAGAGAGGCACAAGAACAGTGGCAGAACCTCACAAGGCCCCTCGAAGTGTCTGCTCGGGCGTGGCTTATGTCACTTCCACTTACATTCAGTTGGCTGAAGCAAATCACATGCCCAAACCTGACACCAATGGGCAGGGAAGGAAGCACTCCCCGCCCACAGGTGACAAGCCATGGGAGGACGGTGAATAGTTGGCAGCAATAATTCAATCTATCACAATTGCTCGCCCTTCTCTTGTCTTCTACTTGCCAGCTTCCACAAGCTGTGCTTTCCATTTTACATTGCCAAGGTGGAAGATCTTTATGCCCTCCTTTATAGCTATTTTAAGTAGACTTCAGTGCTTTGTGTTTGGGTTTAGAAGTTGAAAACCACTGAGCAGCCTTTATAGTGTTATGACTAAGCAAGTATTCTTTGCTGCAGAGCCAAAGAGAGCCTAAGAGCCCACATTGTGCACCACTGGTCCAGCGACAGACGCCCCCCCGCCCCCCGCCGGCCCCCGCACTTAAAAGAGCCTTTCTCCCACCATGTGCTCAAAATCAGGCCGCATCTTTATTTCCTTCACATGACAGCCATGTCTTTCATGAAAAAATTTTTTTGTTTTTCCAGAAGTTTTTGATGACCTCCCTTTCCTTTGTTGGTAGAAGAAACAGGTGCCTTCTTCAAAATATCCCTAAAATCTTCCAAATTTTCTCTCTGTTGTCTGGAATCTTTCTGTTCTTCTTTATGAAACCTGCTGACCTTCTGATCTCATTGGGCAGCTTCCTTCACCTGGGGATCCTAATGCATTTGCATGATTTTCTGTCTTTACTTCAGTTCTTAATCTCCTTCTGTTTCTCTTGCTTATGTTCTGCGTTCCATCACAACTTCAATTGCTCGAAATGTCCTCCCCCACACCATCCTCAGAGACCACTTTCCTACAAACTGCCCCCCACCCCCCTCCACCCGGTCTAATGAAGACTGACCGCTCTCCAGGCCTGCGAACAGTTTTATCCTGAGGTTGCCTCCATGGCTGTCCTCAATTGGATACATTATTTCCTGGATCGCTTATCTTCTTTCTTGGTTTACACTGTTGTCTTGCTAAAATACAACCTCAAATAACTTCCTTTAAAAGGTTGAGTAGGATATAAGCTTCCTTGGTCCTTACTTGGATATAAACTTCCAGGTCCTAGGCTGCCTGACTTCTACATAAAATAAAGCTGCTGGACCAGATGATTTCTAATGCCTATTCCTGGAGTATAATTCTAGTTAATATGTATTCACAAATGATATGCGATATCAAGGAGAAATTTAAAATGGTTGCTGCTCTGAAGGAACTTGTAGATAAAGAATAAGCTCTTGAAACAGTAACAGAAAGTCAACTACAAAAAATGCCACGAGGGAGGACACATCAGAACCTTAGGACCAGAGGGAAGACAGAGAGAAGCCCTGAGCCAGCCTGTGGTGCTCTTACCGGGGAAGCGAGGCTTCAGTTGAGTGTCAAAGAGTAGGCGGTATATTAGGCATAGATTAAATATTTATGAATATTCAATGGTTGGTTAATGGCCAACCTTAGTCTGACGCAATGGTTAACAGCCAATGGAAGCTCTCCTCCATCCCACTTTCCCTGCCACCATCGGAGTTACCAACATGTTCACTGCACCAAGTCAACAAGATAGATACAGTTTTTGAACGTGAAAGTGTAGTTTTACCCCTGACCCATAGACAAGCTCTCTGGCTGTTTGGGAGCATAGCAATGAACTTGCCTTGCGTGTCTGGGTAACGGTGCATAGCCTTGTATATACAAGCCCTACTTGTGGGACTATGAAGGCACAGGCAGGGGTCTTTATCAGCAGAATAGGAACTGGGTGACTCTCTTTACCATCATCCACTTTTAAAATTTATTTTTATTGTTCCAATGAGGAGTCAGAGAGATCATAAGTCATGCCTGTTTTCCATCCACTCCCCAGGAGGGAAGGAAGCTTCAACAAGAGATTTTGGGGCCAAAGGTCTGCCTGGTCTTCAGAGAGTAGGAGTGCAGTGGGGATGGGAAAAGCTTGGGGTCACGTGATGGATCTTCCCTGCAAGGTCTGACCTAATACTACTTCCTCTGGGAGGTTTTCTCTGACCGCCCAACCCAGGAAGAATTAATCGTGGCTAAAACACTGTTCTGCTGCCGTCATAGCATTTATCAGATTTAAACGAAGTTTGCATCAGTTGCTCTCAATAACCTATGACATCCTGGCTGATTTATTCATCTTCACATCCTCAATGCCTGCCATGTGGTAGGTGCTCTGAGTCTGTGCAATGAATGAGTGAGTGGATTCAAAGTATCTGCATGTCCTCAAGGGGCAGAGCCAGGCATGAATATTGAGTTTCACAGGAGCTGCAGACAAGCCAAGAGGACCTAGAGAAGTGGAGGGTGGGGTGGGGGGACTGCCTGCAAGTTTTACCTGAGCTGGTTTGTTGTATAGGACCCCACTGCAGGTCAAGGTGAGCAGAGAGATCAACAAATACAGAGGAGTAAGGTCCAGAAAGGCACATGCACGCATGCACACACACACAGGGAAGGACCCAGTGTCAGCTCTGCAGAAGGGTGAAGCGCAAGAGGGACCCGCCACCTCCAGAGCGCTGGACCCCTGAGCTCTACGTAATCTCATTCCACACCCCCAGCAACCCCGAGAGCCAGGCATCCCTGATTCACAGGTGAGAAACACTGCCAGGAATCAGGGCCCCTGCAGTATGGAGAGGGACAGGGGCCTGTGCACCCAGCTAACTCTACAGTGACGACCAAAACAAAATGAAAAAAAAAAAAAATGCGTGGATTCAATCACTGAAAATTGGTTAGTCTGCACACCCATGACTCACATGTTTTATTAATTCTGTAGTTTCCTTATTTTCTCCTGGCTTCCCAGAAAGATTTCTTACAAAAATCCTATAGGATTCTGAGAGGGGAAAGCTGGGTCCCAGTGTGCGGGGTACAGAGGGCTGGGGGCTGGGGCAGTGGCAGAAAAGGTACCTAGTGAGGTGAGACCCAGGAGGGCAGGCACAGGAGCACAGGTGGGCAGCTGCAGGCTCCTGGAGGCGGCTCCCTCACTCAGCGGGGCCTTGGTACAGCTCCTCCCACCTGGCACCAATTCGTTTGTTTCCTCAAAAGACCATAGGGTGGCATTTATTTCACCACTTTAAAAAAAATGTAATCAAGGTGCAGCCCTGCTCATGGCCATCACATCACAGAGAGAGGAACAGGCAATATGTTTACACTCCAGCAGGTGGGAATTGCGGACACAGCCAAATTCGCATCAGATTGCCCCTCACAGCGTCTAAAGGTGCAGAGAGTCGGCCTGTGTGACAAGGGTGGGCTTAAGCCGCTGGAGGCACCACAGAAGTGGGAAGCACAGCTGAAGACCACCTAACCCTCTGCTCAGATGTGCTGCTCTGGCCGCCGGAGCCCAGCAGGCAGAAAGACAAGTAAGGGGAAAGTGGACATGTCCTGCGTGGGTGGGTGTGTTCTCTCTCAGCGCCGCGAGGCCGTGAGAAAGGCCAAAGTACAACAGAAAACCACTTCTAGCTGACCTCGGTTCTTGGAAACTTGGAGCCAGATGCTGGCAACTGGCTGGCGCGCAGGGGCAGGCCTGTTCCTGGACAGGGCACCGAGGTGCCTCCCTCTCCACCCCGCACGGAATTGGAGACACGGGACCGCTTAGCGCGAAAAACAGCGAGTGCCAAGCAGGGGAGTGGGGGAAGAGCGTGCAGAGATTTGCGGGGTGGGGATAAATGAGGGTCAGGAAAACTTCTCATCCTCTCTCTCGCGCACCCTTCCGCACCCCCATCTCTGTGATGGGCCCCTGTTAAAATTTGGAACACGGGGGCCATCAGAGTCCCTCCAAGCAGCCAGACTCCAGCACAGAATTACACGGGCGCGCTCTCCACTTCGAAGGAACGGAAGGGATGGGAGGGAGTTTGGGGTCACCTCTGGCCATGTACGGTCCAAACCCACAGGCATCAAACTAATCATCCCCCGTGCCCGTGGTGCCCTGCGGAGGTACCAGAGGAATCGCTGCCTCCCGCAAAGAAGGGGAAGGAGATTCTGGCTAAAGAGCTCTCGCCCCCGCACGGTCCGCACCCCGCGAGCTGCAGGGTGTCTCCTAAGCCCAGCTTGTCCCCCGTTACCCCAGCTCCGCCGACTTCTCGGACTCCCGGGACTTAGTGCCGCGTGTGGCCACAGTGCTCCTTCTGCCCGGGCCCCGGGGCCCTCGGAGAAAGGGGTTCGCGGGAGGGTGCGCCGCGGAGAGAAGGGGCAGGATTTCGGGGAAACTGGAGGGGAGCAGTTCTGGCCGCCGCCGGGAGGCTACAACATTCCCCGCAAAGTTTCCGGCTCTTCAGACCGGACAACATCGTTAACAGGTGGGAGAAGGTGAAAGGCTGGGCTGGCGGCCGTGCGCCCTCCGGGGCGCCTGCTCCACGCGCTGCTGCCACCTGCCAGGGGGCGCTGGGAGCGCGGGCCCGCGCTTGCAGCCGCTGGCGCCACCCGAGGGTCTCTCCCAGTCTCCTCCCCTGCCTGCCTGGGGGTGCCCAGGGCGCGGGGGTCCGGACCGCCGTGTCTTACCCAGTCCCGGCACGAAAGTGTTGAGGAAGAGGCAGATGACGGCCACCGGGAAGGGCATATAGGGGATGGCGGCGCGCAGGGGGCCCTTCTTCTCGCGGACCTGCACCACCACCCCGCTGGACGAGGACGCCC
Organism: Anoura caudifer; assembly: GCA_004027475.1. Lineage (NCBI taxonomy): Eukaryota > Metazoa > Chordata > Mammalia > Chiroptera > Phyllostomidae > Anoura > Anoura caudifer. The sequence goes on along the minus strand of PVKU01000351.1, from coordinate 326,129 downwards.
CCCGGGGGTCCGCCGCCGCCACCGCCGCCGCCGCCGTCTCGGTGTCTTTGTGCGAAGACTCCATGGCGGGGCGCGCTCCCCAGGAGCCGGGCTGCCGCAGCCGGGGCTGCTGCCCAGCGCACAGGGGGCGGGGGACGGCCGGCTCCGGGCTCCGGGCTCCGGGCTCCGCGCCGAGCTCAGGCGGCCAGTGTGCTTCGGGTGCCCGCAGCTGGCAGGGAACCCGCACTCCCGCGTCCCCACGCGCCTGGCCCTCTGCCGTGCGCTCCGCTGCGCTCCCACACCCCCGGCTGAGGGGCGGAGAGGGCGGTGTGACACTTGGTGACAGCGCTCCGACGCCCCTCCCCGTCGGTCCCCTTCCCCGCCCTTCTCTCCGCCCCCCACCCCACCCCCCTAAAAGTACCACTTTCAAATCAGGGCGAAGGGAAGAAAGTAGACGAGGAACACAGAGGAAGCTGGTTGTCCATCCAGATACTGGGAGGGATGGACATACCTCGCCCTCCCTAGACAAGTGACTAGGATGGGAACGTCCACCAAGGACACTGAGAATTGGCGGTGTGTTCTCTGCTGGAAGGGTAGGGGAAAGCCTAGAGTTCGAGTCCTTTAATCTGGAAAAGGTACTGAACGTTAGGGAGAAGGAGGCAAGGAAGGCAAGGCGCCTGGTGCCTAGCAGGCCTTCAGTTCATTCTGATTTAAAAAGGACTTGTTCCATCGAGCCAAAGCAATCACAGTCTCGGTAACAGAGCATAAAGCAGCTTTTCAAACAGGTCTCCGCAAGACATTAAAACGGGACTCTCCCCTACACACACGCAAAAAGCAGAAAGAAAGAAACGGGCCTGCTACAAGAGAGAGGTAATGCTGGGCGCCATCCCCTGAACCATCCTGGAGGAAAACCTGGCCTTGTGTGCACGCTCGACGTGCTGGTTTAAAAAGCCAACGAGGACACAGCGCCGTCTGGTGTTGACAATGCGGCGGTTGTTAGAAGCTAGAGGAAGGAATCGGTCCAAGCCGGCAGCAGGAAGCCCCATATTGAACTAGATAGATTTTGTGAATAATCCAGCCCTCACCTGCACGTCTGGAGAAAGTGAACGGATGGAAGCAACGCCTTTTACGTTAGGGAGGGGTTCAATGCATCAGAATGATCCAGAAATTCAGCAGCTCATGGGAAGATTGGAAGGATGTAAATTGACTTCCTTCACAGTAATCCTCTTTCTCCAGGAGTAAGAATGATTGAATGGTAGCCCAGGGGCTCACAGGAAGCATACCAGAAGACCATGGATTATTTTATGGGTGTCTGATTTAATAATTTTAAGATCAGGTGGTCAGCAGGGGTACTGGTGATACAGGTGGACACACACACACACACACACACACACACATACACACACACACATGCAGTAACCAGCTTAGCTCTGGCAGTCAGAAGTGAACAGGACTGAAAGTCTCAGTCTCTATTCAGCCTCCTGTGTGACTTGGAAGAACTCATTTAGCCTTTTCTGGGCTTGAGTTACTGTGTAAAATCAAAGCAAGATTCAATTTACTACACATTTATTGAAGGCCTAATCTGACTTAGCTTCTGGGGAGAGAGAAAGGAGTGAAATCCAGCCCCTGCCTTTAAGGATCTCACAGATGAGGGCCACGAACAACCCCAGTGATAGAATTGCAGACAGTGACAAATGCAACTGTGGGGAGCTGAAGGTGCTGAGAAAACAGGGACCTGTCTGCGAAGGCAGCTGGAGTGGGGGAGGCACCAGGGCGGGCCTTCCAAGGAATATGGTGCTGAGTGAGACTTGAGCAGCGACTAGAGCTAACTCCTTGCAGGAGACTGACTTTACAGAAACACCTATTTACCCAAGCACACCCTGCAGGCACCATTCTGAGCACTTTACACATTTTAACCCATTTGATCCTTACCACAACTCTCAAAGATGCAGGAGATGGAGCCCAGAGCATCTAAGGAACTTGCACAAAATCACCCACTAGTAAGTGACAGATCTGGCTTTTGAATGCTGGCAATCTGGCTCCAGAATCCATATAGCTATTCAGAGACCTAGGTCATAACTCTAATTTCTAAAATATTCTCTCACAGAGCCCCTGAACTGTTGGAGGGCCACACAGACTCAATTATTCCAGGAAGAAAGGACTTCAGGGAAGGAAGTAGATTTACATCCCCCGATTTTCCGGTGTTTCTGATCTGAAGGTTCAAAAGACATCCCAGGCAGAGCAGCAGCGTGTACAAAGGCATGGAAGCCTAGACTGGGGAACATTCCAGGGACTGCAGCATGGCTGGGACCAGGGCTCACGTGGACAGGGACAGGAGAGGGAGCTGGGGGATGGGCAGTGGGGCAGGAATCCAGTAACGAAGGGCAAAGGAACTGGACTTTATCCTTGCGGTGATGTGGAGAATCGTTGGAATACTTTAAACAGGGGTGTAGCATAAGTGAGCCAGTCACTACTGTGCGCTCTGTAACAAACTACCTAAAATTGGGTGGCTTGGCCCAACCTTTTTGTGGGTCTGGAAAAGGGATGGAGCCCAGCTGAGGCAGCTCCTCTTTGCTCCTTCATGTCTGGAGACTCAGCTGCGAAGGCTCAAATGGCAGCGGCTGCAGCAGCTGGGGCCGGAGAATTCACTTCCGAAGTCATTACCGGATCTGGTGCCTGCACCGCCGGATAACTTGAAAGCTGGCTCAGCTGGGACTGTCGGCCAGAGCACCTGCCCACGGCCTCTCTGCATCACTTGGACTTTTCCCAACGTGGTGATAGGGTTCTCAGAGGAAACTTCCCCAGAGGGGGCCTCAGGACTCCCCACCCCCCAGCACTGCAGAACCATGGAAGTCACAGCAGTGTCATTTCTGTGACCTCTATGTGGTTGGAGCAGTTGCAAACCTTGCTTAGATTCAAGTGGAGGACACCCCACTTCTCAATGGAGCAATGTCAAAGAATTTGGACACTGGCTTTGAAACCACCAGAAAGGGGTGTGTTCTGGGGGGGAACCACTCAATCAACCATGTGGGGGATGGACTGGAGAGGGCAGAGTTGGGTCCCACAGGAGGGGGACTCTCCCTGGCCTACATGGCTTAGGAATGGGGGAGGGATACTTCCCCAATGAAAACTGGGTATTATTAGCAAGGAGGAAAGGTGGAGTTTGAGAGTCCGAGGACATCCGAGGGGTGGCAGGCAGAGGTCGGCCGGCACAGGCAATTGTCTAGAAGAAGTTGTAGAGCCAGTCTGCTCGGGGTTTAGTAAAGAAACCCGGGCTGCAGATTTGGGAGCCATCAGCACACAAATGGGAGTGAAAGCCCTGCGCACAAATGTGCAATAAAGAGACTTGAGGGCCCAGGAGAGTCTGCAGAGGGTGCTGTAAATCAGGCACGAAGGAGGAGGGAGGAGGAGGTTTAAAAGGAAGCACACTAAGAGTGTTTCATGGAGCCAGAAGAGGAAGACTTTAAGAAGCAGCAGGCAGCAGTGTCAAATGCCGCAGAAGCCACCTGAGACCCCAGAGTGCCCCCTGGATTCGGCACTTAAGAGCGTCAGCTCTCTGGGGTCCCAGCTCAAAAGTTTTACCCACTGTGTCTGTTTTCGAGGAATTTGTCCATTTCGTCGAAGTCGTTGGTTCTGTTGGCATAACGTTATTCATAACATACTCCGATTATCTTTTTAATGCCTGTCACATCTGTCACAATGTCGCCTCTGTCAGTCCTGATGTTGGTCGTTCAGGCTTCCTCTCTTTTCACGGTCACTCTTGCAAGGAGTTTATACCACATCCATTTGACATGGCAACCGTGGCTGATGTTTGAAGGGGAGACTAAGATCTAAGCCATTTTAAGTGGGAAGAGACCTCCAAAGAAAGTTAAAACCTTAAAAACTAACCCCCCCCAATCAGACACAAACATGACAAGGGAAACACATCAGTTGATTACATCAGCCAAACAACACATGGAGGCCAGGCATTGGGACGTGAAAGTAAAGTCTGTTCATCTTGCCCTTGTTCTGTCAGCAGCCAAACAAAGTACCTCAGCTTTGGACCTCTTTTAGCTGAAAAAAATAATAAGAATTGTGTTAAAGTCAGCTTCCAAACTGTAAAAGCAATTCATATACTGACAGGGACTGCTGCTTTTGGCAGGCAGGCGCTAAAGAATCGGCAGCAGAAAGACAGACTTTGCTGAAAGCTCTGTGTCTTTGAGTAATTTCTTAACCTCTGTGAGCCTCAGTCTCCAAAACTGGCAATAATGCCGACTTCGTTTATATATACATCAGGATTAAGTGAAATAGTGTGTGTAAGACACTCAGTAAGTGGCAACTGAGTCAGGAGGCTTTTCATCCCAAGTGATAGAAACCCAACCCAAAATTACCTTATGGGGGAAAAAAGGGAATTTATAGATGTGATGGCTTTTGATGCAGCAAATTGTCAAGGCTGAATGACAGTCCCCAGAATTCCCTTCCTAATCCGTTTTTAGCTGGGGCAGGGCTACAGGTGATAATCTCTCTCAAGAGCTGCTGGGTGGAAGGGAAGCCGTGGCTGTCTTGTAGCACACATGTACCTTCTCAGAGGCATTGAATCAAATACTGACCTAGGTGCTTCAGCAAGGAATTCTGCAGATGTGATTAAAGTCCCTAATCAGTTGATTTTAAGTTAATCAATGGGAGATTATCACGGGTGGTTCCGACTTCCTCAGTCAGAACTGAGCCTTACTCAGTCCAACTTTAAAGCAGGTTTGGCCTTCTCCAGGGGCACCTGCTGAGTAACCATTGTTCTCCTTTCCCTCTAGATCCTCCTTTCTCACTGCAGCCTGGGATCAAGTGTTGGCTCTCGCCATGGGTTTCCAGCCTGCTCATGACCCCATAACAGGATGAAATTGCCCATCCCTCTAATTCCTCTGACTCTTGCCTCCCCTTCTGGCCAGCTGCCCACTTGCAGGGCTCATCCTGGACCTCACTTTCATTCCCAGACCTGCCCCTCTCCCAAAATCTTTACTCCCAACCAATGTGTCAGTGCCAGTTCCCAGGGTTACTGTTAAACGATCTTGCTCCTTGCCCTACCCAGTCTGTAAGGACCGAGGGAAGAATTATTACCGCACTGAATTTAGAGGTTTGGTGATCCAAGAAAAACATGTCCTGATGAGCTCTAGAAGGCCAGGGAGGAGACTACTGTCTCCTGAACAGTCCCACAGCAGACACTCAGACGGGGGCTTTACCTCGGCAAGTCCCAGTTCTTATGCAAACAGTTGCACATTTTTCTAAAGTTGGTAAGGCTGCGGCGGCAGACCAGGTTACCAAGAAAACTGTGGAATGCTGTTAAGAGAGAGAACAGGAGATTTCTGCCAGCAAAGGCCTTTCTGATCTAAAAGCAGCTGAAATCGAGCAGAATTTCATTCTCTTAGCAACCAAGGGCTCCTGGTCCCCTGCTTAAAGCACAGGCCAGAGGCCAAGCCACACAGGAAGGCAAGGAGGAGCCGGCCCCAGCAGCCTCTTCCCAACATAGGAAAGCGGCCTAAAGGGCAGAAGCATTGTCTGCAGAGAAGACTGGGCAGCCTGGAGCACATCTGCGACACTAGTCGCCAGGTCCCTGATCTGGTAGCCATTAGCCACATGTGGCTACTTAAAGTTAGTTAAAACTCAGTAAAACTTAAAATTCATTCCCTCAGTTGCACTGGTCACATTGCAAGTGCTCAATGGCTACATGTGTCTAGTGGCTACCGTACTGGACAGTGCTGATACAGAACACTTCATCACGTACGAGAGTTTGATCAGACAGCACTGAGTTAGATTATGATTGGGCTGCACGTCAAGAAGATGCAACAGCCCTGACCAGTGTGGCTCAGGTGGCTGGGTGTTATCCTGCAAAGTGAAATATCACGGGTTCAATTCCTGGTCAGAGCGCATGCCTGGGTTGTGGGTTCAGTCCCGGGTTGGGGCATGTACGACAGGCAACCAATCAGTGTTTCTCACATCAACATTTCTCTCTCTCTCCCTCCCACTCTCTCTAAAATCAATAAGTATGTCTTCAGGTGGGGATTAAATAAAAAGAAGAAGATGATGAGACATCAGAGTGGCTTAACCGAGACAATGGTTTATTTCTCTCTTTCATATAACTCTACAACAGTCAAGGTGTTCAATTCCCCCAAAGTCATCAGAGTCAGGCACCCAGCTTCCTTCCATCTTGACGCTGCCATTCCATCACTGAGTGTTTCTTTGTCTACATGGTCCAGGAAGGTGCCTCAGCCAGGAAGAAGATGGAAGGAGAGATCTACTCCTTCCTTTCAAAGGCATCACCTAAGCCTGCATCCATTGGCCAGAATCTGTCACATGGCCTTACCTAACAGCAAGAGAGGCTGGGAAACTTTATTCTGGTCAAAAACAAAAAGCTGATGACAATGGAAAGGGGAGGGTGGATGTTGAGGGCACGTAGCCGTCTCTTCCACGGCAGTTGTGGGTATTGCTGGAATCAGTGTCTGCCAGTGTTCTCTTTTTTGTGACATTTCCGTTGTCTCTCTCCCGTCACTTTCCTGTTTCCTCCCTCTTCCCTGTGCCCCACTGCACCCTATTCTATGTAGAAGGCACCACACTCAGCTCTCCCACGTACACAACCTCATTTTACCCTCACAGCCCCCCTGGGAGGGGGTCCTAATTATGCCCATTTTATAGATGAAGATGTTGTGGCTCAGAAATGTTCAATAATGAGCTTCACTAGATTGGTCCCAAAAGCTTTTTCTCCGTATTCACTAGATTCCACTTGCTTCTTCCTCTCTACCTGCCCCAGGCCCATCTCTCCTTCTTCTTGGGTTCCTGCCTCCCAGCCCCCCAGCCCCATGGCCGGCCACCGGCCAATCTCTCCTCCCATCCTGAACCCCCTCCCTTTCTCCCCTGGCTTTTTCGGTTTCATTTTTCTTTTCTGTCTCCCAGTGTAACAGGCCAGCCTCGCTTGGCCAATTACTCATTGGTTCCACTCAGCCTCCGATACAGAAAATCTATTAAGTTGTAATCAATTTATAAATCAGCTCTCCTGACTAAACCTGGTGAGATTAGTTTTGCGCTTCCCTGTAGCAGCAGCAGAAAACCTGAACATTAAATTGAAGGACTGACAGAACAAATGGGGTCATCTCAGAGCACTGTACCTCCTCTGTCCTGGGAACCGGCAGGCCGGGCCCTGACCGCAGATGACCCGGCTCCTGACTGTTCCTCCGCCACCTGCCCCCAGGGCTGAGGGAGCAGAGAGCAGAACAGACCTCTGACCTCAGGCTGGAGGTCAAGATCCTGACCTTCACAGAGAAAGGGATCTCTGAGGTGGGCAAGAATCCCCCAGAGCTGTCATCACCCCACTCACGAATGCCTCTCCTCCTCCAGGTCTCAGGTAATAATTCTCCCTCCTTCCATTTCCTAGGGTTTCTCTCCCTCCACTTGGAGGCAGAAGGGAGGGAGGGCAGGACTGTCTGAGAGGTGGCGTCCCCTACCTCGTCCGGAAACTCTCCATACGATTGGGACCATTTCTCACAGGAACAGAAGGGGACTGCAGGCAGCAGGGGGCATGATGTTGGAGACCAAAGACGGAGGAGGGGTTGGCTAAGAAGGTCAGGTGGGGAAGATGCCCTAGAAAGGGAAGATCCAGCTCCCCATCCCTCTCCCTCTCCAGAGACCCTAGTGGAGTCGGTCAAGGCAGGGTCGCCGACCACTCCTGCCCTCCAAGGATGTTCCTCACATCAATCTCGGGTTTCTGCAGCCTCCTCCTCCCACCCCCAGCTCTTCCTCCCTGCAACAGCCTCCCACATTGGGCTGAGCACAGAGGCTGGCATCTCCTGGGCGCTTGATCAATGTGAATTGAATTCGCCTACTCATTCAGGAACCAATCAATTCCCACATCTCCACGTGCGATTGGTGTTATTCAGCTGTCCCAGACAGCCGATTCACCGTTGCCTTTTCGGAAGTGGTGGGAGTCCTAGAACTGATGAGTCGTCTAGAGGATGGGAGAAACCAGGGGAAATCAAAAGAGAAACAGGGGAGAGAGAGGCGGACATACAGAGGGACAGGGACCCAGAAAGTTTGCCTCTTTCCTTAAAGGTAATCTGCACTGGGCGCACGGCTGGATCGTGTGCCCTTATATTCACGACTCTGGCGTTTAATTAAGAAAGTAACATACTAGAAAACAAAACAAAGAAAAGCAACCACAAAGACCAACCAACCTAGGAGACAGGAGCTATCTGTCCTGGATCCTCAATCCCCAAAGACAGTCACAGTAGAGACCCAGTGTCTCTTCACTAACCTGTTGCCGAGTCCACCGACTGAACTCCCTCAGGCCCTAAACCTGGGAGGCCCAGCCTGGCAGCCCCTCACCAGCAGCCCTGCCAGCCTGGCTCCCAGCTTCTCAGCCCCACTTCTCCCCAACCCCCATGGGGCAGCTTTTGAGTGGTCTCATGTCCCTTGGGATGACACATGGGGACGTGAAGCTCTGTTATTCTGGCAAGCACTGCAGATGGGTCTCTCTCAGCATTTAGTTCCTGGGCGTAGGTTGTTTGGTTTCTCTCTTAACCACTCAGCACTTATGCCATTATCTCCAAGGCTTCAGGAGGGCTGCTGTGCTGCAAAGCAACACCCCCCCCCCCCCCCCCCCCCCCCCCCCCCCC